>CAJNSZ010000004.1:1019528-1327386 GCA_905329745.1 Rotaria sp. Silwood2 | reverse complement strand
CAAAAAAAACAGCACGTCGGCCTCTTGTTGGGGGGGGCGCGGGCGCCGGGGGGGGGCGGGGGGGGGTCCCCCCCCCCCCCCCCCGCTTTAGAAATTTAGCTACGTAGTGCCCCTGGTTTTGGTACATATTTATGTTCGAAACTTTGTATGCCCCTCCTACTCTTTGAAGCCCTTCGTACGTCCCCGCTGCCTTTAGAGGTGAATTACGCCCCTCGTTAAAGTGCTATGAATATATTAATACAAAGTAAATACGTAGAAGAATATAACTTATTTTCAATTCTTCTAATCGAAATACTTGAATAATTTCGAGACATTTAATTATTTTTTCTATTAATTGTACAGAATCTAGATTATGTGCACAATTCAATATAGACATATATATTGCAATTGCAATCAATGGTAGATTTGTCAATTCATATTTGTCAATCAATGCCAATGCCGAAGTAAATAAATAACAATAAAAGCAAATATTTAGATAATTTATTACTTCATCAAGTTGATCAACTCGAACCACTGAGTCTGTCTAAATAGAAAAAAAAAGCCTTATATTTATTCTCATTCTTGAAATTCACCGTATTTTATCGGGATGACGTATCTCCAAAAATCGATTAATTCTATATTATACTATAAAAACATTTCCTTGGCATCATCAAATAAATCCAAATACGAACATGCATCCAAAGCCTAAAATCAATACTAAATCGACCAATCTTTTTAAGCAACATATATTACAAAATAAATACAAGACAATATTCTACAGTCGAATAAACTTGTATATTGGGTTTTATCATTTTTTTTCTCTGTGAATAGGTTCACACATAGCAAATACGTCCTATCCAACGGTATAAATGGCATATTTTCTATGCTAAATTTTTTTTCAAAAGTGAGTAGTACATTGTTATAAGCATATCAAATTACAATAGTTCTTCATGATACAACATCGTTTAAATCTTAATTAGTTTCAAAAATTCGTTGTACTGCTTGTACATCTGTACATTTTTCAAAGTTGTCATGAAATCAATAATATTCATAATCATAAAGTAACGAAATTTGTCTATTGACATATCAATAACGGCATATAGAGAGCAAGGACGTCGTGCATATTCAAGTGTGTATTTGATCGTCATTTAATAGAGTGAGTGTACAAGCATTTTTTTAGCAGACACATTCAAGTTTAACACCCAAATATATCAAAGAAGAATTGAAAAGACTAACAAGAATAAAATTGACTCATGAATTTTTTCTATATACTATATATGTTGTATTAGAAGTAGATTGTTTACTATGAAAATTCTATTTTTTTTAATTAGTGCTTTATTTTTATTCAATTTGTATGATTACAGAAACTAGATCCTAAGTCTCGGTTTTCAATCGCTTTCGCGTTTTTACAAGTAATTAGAACAAATCAAATTCCATAAACAGCCGAGTCGATCAATAAACAGCTTGCATGAAGTAATCAATTAGCGGTGTGACGCGGAGATCATTGACTTTGATCATTGATGACACATAGGATAGTGCTCAGACAGAGTATCGAAACTCTAGAATCTGACTCAAGAGTCAGATGGCGATGCCACTCAGCCATCCTAGGTCAAATGAAAATTATATTTAGTATATCTTTAGTACGAGTAAAATTATATAATTTTGTACACGCATTTATCATCGCTAAAGAGAAGCTTATTTAAAATTCAGTTATTTAAAGTAAGACTTTTTTGTTAATTATAATGTGTTGATTGATTACTATATTATCAATTTTATCATAATAATTCTATAGCTTTTTCTTTCATATTATTACGTATGTAACCCTATAAAATATAATATTTACTTTTGTTTATAATTATGATCATAAACTTACAGTTCACAAGAGTTGCTATTATTCTGATATGCAGTACTTGAAAAGTCGTAACAAATTTTTCTGCATACGAAATATCACCAATAGCAATAGTATACATATAAATAAGTTCTGTCTGTATTTGCATGTTATTCATAATAGCCAGATCTTCTTTTATGAGATTATAAAGGCAATCTGTCTGTATTCTTTGGGTTAAAGTGTTAATCACTTACAGAATAAGTTGATAATTGATATAGTTTCGCTTAATTTTATACATTAGTATAAGTTCATCAAGTAAACTCAATCCTTGTTTAGTTTCAGTTCAAGCTAAATTAGCTGTCATCCGGTATTCCATATTCTGGAGCGCGTTTTTTTTCCTGCTGATTGTTGATTACTATTAACATTAACTATTGTTATATGTGAATCTACTGTGTTTGCTAACAATTGAATAGGAATAATATAAAAAATGATTAATTTGATTAGTATACTGAGAAAACATGTGCAAAAGTCTTATTTATCATTTTCTTTTATTTATGCCATTCTTAAGATACATTAACATTAAAAAAAATTCTTAATTTTTTTTTTCGAAAAAAAAGAAATCATTATCAACATTTCAAAGTTTCTCTAATGCATATTTTTTGTTTATGTAATGTTGGAACTTTTTGTTAGTAACAGTAAACAAGAAGAAAAAGTAACGTTTTGTTTGTGCGCATAAAAGTGATAACAAAAAAAAAAGAAAAAAGAAAAACAAAACAAAAAGAATCAATTCTTTTGGTTTGCACGTAATAACCAAAGGAATTATCGGTGTATGTATGACAAGCACAGATATAGAACAAAGCAAAAGTGATATCCGAAAAAAAAACGAAGTAATAATAAAGACAGGAATGGTTTACAGAGAGAGAGAGGGAGAACAAGACAAAAATCAAACGAAAAGAATGATTGTATTTATGTTTATGTGTTTGTGTAAAAGAAGATTTTTGTTCAATGTTGATCATGGAACAAGCACTGTTTTTCTTTGTGTTCAATAACAAGAAAAAGGACGTGTTAATTGATCACACTTGAGAAAAAAAAAAGAAAACAAACAAAAAGAAAACAAACAAAAAGAAAAAATTCTTAGAACATAAGATGTTCATCCATATTAACATGAGAATGATGAATTTGTTGTTCATTCTCTGCCGTAACTAGACCATGATGATGATCTAATGGCCAATAAGATAAAAGTTGAAATGCTTCACGCATGATATCCGATACACATTTTTCTTTTTTAACTACTAAATTTGTTGTAGGAGCAACAATAGCAGTTGATAATGATGATGGTAAATGATAATTCGTTTGTTGTTGTTGTTGCTGTTGAACAACGAGCACCGGTGTTGAATGATGATTGGAATGTGTTGAAACATTTTCTTCAAGTACAAACGACGGTGATATTATAATACAATGTGACATCTGATTTTGTAGTGAATTATGATTATGATTATGATTATTATTATTGTTTTTTATCGATGCATTTGATGTAGTCATTGATTGTCGTTCTATAGATGAAATTAATGATGATGATGGTGGCGGATGATTTGAATTCGAATTAGAACCACCTGACGGACTTGTTGATGAAGAACCAGGTGATGATGAAGATGAACAATCACCACTCTGTGATGGATAATGTGTTAATAAATTTTGTCCATTGTCTTGTTGTTGTTGTTGTTGTTGTTGTTGAAGATGACCATTGATCATAGTTGATGATGAATTTCCATTTATTCCCCCAATAGTCATACTATTTTCAGATATATATGGTTCATCAGAAGCTGGTAAGTGTGAATGTCCATAATGAGCTGGATAATATTGTACAGTTATATGTTCATCATTTTGTATTTCAACTTTCATTGATGATGTACAATGTATACCACAGCGTAATGAACCCTGCGCTTTACTACGACGTAAACCTTGACCAACTGATTTATCTAGAATTTTTGTAATTTTTAGAAACAAAAAAAAAAAATTTTATATTGATTTTACTTACACGGTCCTGTACGATTACAATAATAATATTCTGTTGTTTGATTATCTGATTTTCCTTTGGCACCACAATTTTTAACATATTTTGAACCAGTACGACTTTCAAATGATACTTTCCAATCAGTGAAATCTATTTAAATTATTAAAAAAAAAAACATTAGATTAATTAAATAAGAATAAATTTTATTTCTTTTGTTTACCTGCAACACTTGTAAATTTTTTTTCTTCCGTACATTTATATTCAGGTTTTTGATGATGATTTGCTAGATGATTACTATATGAATGAACATTAAAATTTAAAATTTAGTTTTTTTTAATCTAATATGGATTAATTAATTTTTACCGAAGATCAGAAATAGCTAACATTTGATATGTACAACCAGCTTCTTGGCACTTGACTCGATGGAGCGCCGTTGGTTCGACCATTCCTTCGCCGACGAAAAAAACAGACACAATATATATTTTAATATTTGTCTGTTACAATGCTTTTTGTTTTCGAAATATGAACAAGAATTTTCAACTTACACGAAAAGCTTTAACAATTTCATAGCAAAATATAAGCTATTTCAATTTATCGAATTAAAGTTTTGTCTATTCCTTACAACGAAAATAAAAGAAACAGTTATGGTATTTTTCTCTGTAGGCATTTGACTTATTTATTTCCATCGAAATTCGAGCTTTTATAATTAACAAAATTCTTGTTCAGATAAGACTAACCTACCTCGATGTCTTTTTCGTTTATGATAACGTAATCCAGCACCAGATCGATAGACTTTCGCACACATTGAACAAACAAAACGACTTGCTCCACCACCACCACCATTATCCAATGCGTCCGACGGCAATGAGGCTGCCGACGAACCTTTTTTTGTCATATTTGTCGAAAAGAAAGGAAAAGAAAAACAGAAGAAAAGAAAAAAGAAGAAACAAAAAGAAAGAAAAATCTAAAAAAAAAATAAAATATTGACACACATGCTATTCAATTTTTCCTGTCATCTTTTCTCAGCACATATATGTATATCGACAATCTTATTTCCTGATTCTTTCCAAAAAAAACAACTTTCTTTTTACCAATTATTTCTTTTTTTTTTCTTTTTGTTGTATTCGAAATAAAAAAAAGAAAAAAAATGTATGAATGAACCGAAAAAAAAAGAAAAAACAAGCGAACAAACGAACGAACAAAATGTTTTGGAAGAAAGAAAACAGAAAGAGAAAAGAGAAAAAACAAGAAGGCAGCTCTACAAAAAAAAAACCAAACAAAGAAAAAAACAACAAAACAAAACAAGACAAAAACGAAGCAAAACACTGACAAGTGTATTGCTTGCTTAGTTTCTTGTTTTCGTAGAAGAATAAGAAAGAAACAAGTGGTCACATGTAGAGTAATGAGATACACAAAGAGAGAGAGAGAGAGAGAGAGAGACGGAGAGCTACAGGCCAAAAAGTTTATCAACAAGTAAAAAAACAAAACAAAATGAAAAAAATGACGAGGCGCTGATTTCATCATAAACATGCACGGGGAAACACGTGCAACGGCGTGTGGGTGTGTGTATCTTATCAACAGAGAGACCGCATGTTTTGTTAAAGAGCAGAAAAAAAAACGGAGAAGCCACTGTACAAAAAAACATAACATGCGCAAAAAGATTTTTTTTAAACTTTTCCTTTCTTTCTCAATCTAATTCTCATCTATGGACATCATAGTTTCTCTTTTTTGTCACTGTTCAATACTTTTCATCGACAAATGTTTTTTTTGCTTTTTTATAAATCGATGAAAATAAAAAATAAAAAAAAAAAACAAAAATGTATCTAATAAATCTTGTAATTGAATTGTTCGATGATGTGCTTTCTTTTGCTAGAATAATATAGGAAAGGAATAAATTCTTTTTCTTTCTGTTTTTTGTGCATTTATAAAATACACAAACACACACGTATTCATCACACGCATTTGATGATTGTTGTATTCACCTGGAAAAACAAAACAACAGTGTAAGTGATGGATACAAATACGATCATAAAAATAACAATTATATAAAGTTTTTGTAAGATGATCTTTTATGTATTTGATTTAGTCAAACATCAGTATGTTTTCCTTTTTATTTGATCACTTAAGTTTAATATGAAGTTAAGGATTATTTCGATTTTGACGGGAAAAAAAGAGGAACTTGTCTTCACTTCTTTATTTTTTATGTACCAGTGTGAACTCAAAATTAAATCTGGAAAAATGTCAATGACATTAGGATTTGTTTTGCATGCATGATACTATGTGCATTTAGAAGCAGAAAACAACTAAGAAATAACTCCCATTATTCGTTTTTCATGTGACAACCAAAATGTGCTTAAGATTTCAAATTTTTCACTATCTCTAAGTAAATTTTCTTTTAAAATTAAGTCATCTAGCATATTCAATAATGATTTAAAGAAATCAAATTATTTTCTTACAGGCGCAATATTGATAATAATACTCGACGTTTGCGCATGATGTTGATGTTGAAGTCGAACACAATGATCAGTAGTATTTGTTGTTTGTTGTTGTTGAACAGCTGCTTGTACAACGGTTTGAATAGATGGAATTGTTTGTTGTTGGACAGATGGTTGTTCAACCAATTCACCATTTGTGGTTGGTAATGATGTATTGCCAGTAGTAGATGATGGTGGTCCTTGTAATGGTGGTTCAGCTGTATGACCATAATGTGCTGGATAATACTGTACGGATATTTGATCATTTCGACTAATGTCAACTTTCATTGATGATGTACAATGAATACCACAACGAAGAGAATCAAGAGGTTTTGAATTTCGGCGCCATCCTTGTCGTGTTTGCTTATCTAAAACATATTAAGAATTTTTGTTTTCTTTTTATTAAAATAACAAAACTATAAAAAAACAATTCTACTTACATGGTCCTGTTCGATTGCAATAATAATATTCAGTTGTTTGATTCTCAGATTTGCCTTTTGAACCACAATTTTTTACATATTTTGAACCACTACTTTGTTCAAATGAACTTTTCCATTCAGTAAATTCTAGAAGAAAAAAGTATAAGATTCTTATTATAAGAAACTTCAACCTTCCCTCAAATATTTGAGTAATTATTGTACATTGATTTCTTTCTCTTTTTTCTCTATACAAAGATTAATAAAGACTAGATTTTACAAAAAAACGTCTAACACGATGAAGACCTATAAGGTATTCATAGACTCGAATTAAATGTTACAGCTTTAAAATCACACAAATCTAAAAATAACAGTATAATTAGAATGTCAAAATGCAAACAATATTTCATTATAAAATCTAAGTAACTCTTTAATGAGCAAACGTTAAATGACGTATTATCTAGGATTAAAATCCTTCTCCCAAGATTTATTCATCAAGTTCCTATCGACAACTCTATCAATGACTTTCGGTATTAAAAATAACCCGTTACAATCAACTGAATTAATAACAATGTAGTTAATTGATTCCATGACAACAAATGAATACGATGACATAATAGAATAGAACAAGCGCATATGAGTTTTATTAGATTTATATCCAACTGAAAAGCACATTTTTGTGCAATTTCATACTATCTTTCCTTGAGAAATAAATATTAAAAATTGAATTCTATTGAGAATTTTCTTCGGAACCCTTATAGTTCTATTTTATTATTGACATAAGGATTGTTATCGTTTAACTTGGAAAACTCCCGTAAAAATATAAGTTCTTACCGACAAATGAATTAAATTTTTTTTCTTCAGTTGTTTTATATTCTGGTTTTAAATGATGATTAGCTAAATGATTTCTTAGATCCGATATGGCTAACATTTGATAGACACATCCATTTTCTAAACATCGTACTCGATGTATTTGTGTTGGTTTGAGCATACCTTCATCTAAATATATAAATAAACCTTAGACACTTCTTTTTATTTTCTTTCTAGTTCGATTACATTACCTCGATGACGCTTTCGTTTATGATATCGAAGACCAGCTGATGATCGATAAACTTTATTACATAAACTACAAACCAATCGATCTTGTCCAGGTGATTTTGTAGTTTTATTTTGCATGTTTGGATTGGGTACAGTAGTTGTAATTGTAGGAGTTGATGAAGGTGGAACAAGTGCATTTGAAGTTGTATTTGTTGCAGTTGTTACCGTTTGTTGTTGGGCATTCGTTGTTGTTGGCAATTGTTGAGTAATCATAGACGGTACAGCTAAATCAAAAAATTGATTTTTGACAACAACTGATTTAAATCATTTCTACCCAATGGTGTGGTTATAATCATTGGTGCTGAATTATTCACTGTAGGTAATACAAAATGTTGTTGTTCATTAATTGGTTGCTGTTGAACAATAACAATTCCACTTGTCGTCGTAGTATTTGTGACAGTAGTTGTCGATGTTGGAATTGTACTATTTCCACCACCACCGCCCGGTTGGATATTATTCTGTTCGTTTTTCTTTGTCATTACTTTTCTTCTCTGAAAACGAGACCACCAGCAATGAAAGTCTCAAAAGCAAAAAATAAAATCCCAAAACAAGGAATATGTATATATGAATAATGAAAAAAAAACCGAGATTGATAATCAAACGAAAAGAAATATATATAAATATCTATCTATATATCTTATATTTATAATATGAGTTATCTAAAAAACAGAAAAGAAAGAAAAGAACAATAAAAAGAAGAAAGAAGAAAAAAAAAAAGGAGGATGGACGAAACATGTCTTGTGTTCTCTTTTCTACTACTGTGTAACAAGCTAAACACAGAGAAGAAAAAGAAAGTAAAGAACAACATTGTCAAAAGACAGAAACAAACTATCAGCATACATTTTCGCACTATGTGCCGTTCGGTTGGAAGTAGTGATTTTTTTTTCCTTTGCATACCCGTTCTCTCGTTCGCTCGTTTCTCTTTCTCTTATATGCTTAGCATATAGAAAAGGACAGAAGAGAAGAAAAAAAAAGAAAAAGAAGTGATCGCAAAGGGTGTCGTAGTCGTCGTCGTCGTTGATTTCAGTATGTATGTGTTCGAACGAGAGAAAGGAAGAGATAGAGAAAAGGGTATGCAGAGAAACAAGGACAACGACGGACGACGGCAACTAGTCGAAGAAGCAAAAAAAAATAAAATAAAACAGCTAGAAAAGAATATAGAAAGAAAAGACGAACGGGAGAGAGGACAGGAGACGACATGATGACGAGAAGAAACAGAAGAAGAAGAAGAGGAATTAAATAGAAAGAAAGAAAGAAAGAACGAGAATAATTAATTAACCAATGATTTTCTATTTACTTTCATATCGTATGATAGATATCGTTAGATGCCAGTTAAAATGTTAAACGCTACTTCCTAAAAGTAAATATTCTATTGATTGTAGCGTTCTTAATAAGAGAAAATATATATATATTTATATGTTACCAAGATGGATATTAGGTTCGATTCGTACTATCACAAACTTATAAGCAAATGCTTATTATTTTGATTTTAGAATCTAATTAGTTTTTGTTGAAAACTTTTTCACATAAAAATAAAATTCAGTTAGGAAATAAATGGTTAGATGAGAATGAATGAAATTCAACATGAGTAAAAATGTTATTAAACTAAAGTTTGCGATTAGATTACGATAAAAGACTAGATATTTTATCAAAATATTTAATCGTTTTTTTTTGTTCGATGATCAATGAAAAGAACAAATTTATAATCTCGATTATAGTTTAAGATTTCCTCTATGAGATGATTCGATAATAAAACTGATGTAATTTGAACGGTTACTTTCATCAGTCGAATGAAATTCTTTTATAGAAAATGAATTTTTTACAAATTATATTTTAGATTAATTCATAAGAATGACTACAAATAATTTTCCTCCATTAAAAAATGATCTTATTCTTCGTGCATGTCGTGGTGAATTAGTTGAACGTGTACCAATATGGATTATGCGTCAAGCTGGTCGTTATTTACCTGAATATAAAGCAGTTAGTGCTCAACATTCATTTTTTGAAGTTTGTCGTACACCAGCACTTGCATGTGAAGTTACACTTCAACCAGTACGTCGATATGATCTTGATGCAGCAATTATTTTTAGCGATATTCTGGTTATACCACAAGCACTTGGTATGGATGTTGAAATGGTAGCTAATGAAGGACCATGTTTCCCTCAACCACTCAAAGTACCTGAGGATTTGAATACTAAAATTGATCGTACACGTAAAGCTAGTACAGAATTAAAATATGTCTATGAAGCTATAACATTAACAAGGCATACACTTGATGGGAAATGTCCATTAATTGGATTTAGTGGAGCTCCATGGACTCTTATGTCGTATATGATTGAAGGTAAGATTTATGAAAATAAACTTGTTCTTCTTATCATCAGTCTATAATAAATATCTCGATAAATAATTATAAATTTTATTTTGATAGTTCCTATATATGTAACAGATGTCATTTTGAATTATGAGTATTTCATGTGCTTGACGTATTTTATTAAAAAATCATAGAAAGGGAAGGAAAATCAGGAACCATACTATTGATGCTGTCGAAAAAAAGAAGAAGAAAATGGAACAAATTAATTGTACAAATTTTTCTAAGATTTTTTTTGTATTCTTTAGGTAAAGCCAGTTCAACAATGTCAAAAGCAAAACGTTGGTTATATAGTTATGAAAAAGAATCACATGATCTTCTTACTATACTTGCTAATTTTACCATTGATCATCTTGTTGAACAAATATCAGCTGGTGCACAACTTGTTCAATTATTTGAATCCCATTGTGCTTGTTTAACACCAGATTTATTCAATCGTTTTTCATTACCATATCTTTGTCAAATTGCTAAAGGTGTTCGTGATGAACTTTCAAAACGAGAAATTTCCCCTGTGCCATTAATTGTTTTTGCTAAAGATGCACATTTTGGCCTTCAAGATTTAGCTGCAACTGGTTTATTTGATGTTATTAGTCTTGATTGGACAATAACACCAACAAATATACATCAATTACGAAAAGAAAATCCAACATTAACACTTCAAGGAAATCTTGATCCATGTGCACTTTATGCATCAAAGGAAAATTTAGAAAAATTTGTTCGACAAATGCTTGAAATATTTGGAACAAAAAGATATATAGCTAATTTAGGTCATGGAATATATCCCGACATATCTGTTGATAATGTTAAATGGTTTATTGATGCTATTCATCTTATTTCAAAAGAGATGAATGATAACAATACAAACAAATCATAATATTGGTTTTCTTAGTTGTCTTTTGTTTTGGGTTGCCCTTGTTTTTTTGTTATGTTATTATTACACCTGTTTTCACACTTAATTAATTATTAGGCTCATTAGAGATTCACGAATGGTTTTTCCTAAATTTTCAGATGTTTGATTGGCTTCTGCCATCGTTTTTAATGCAAAATATTTCTTCCAATGAAGTAAGTTATATTTGCTGTTTTTCTGTGTGAATTTGTTGAATAGAATTTAATATAGAAGATTAATGTTTTAATAATGATTGAAGTTTAATTTTAATATGTTTTATTTTAGAAACCACAAACACAACTTCGAATACTTGGCATTCATCAATTGAATGATCTTTATACTTTATCACATCCATTTTTGACATGTCCTGAAACGATTGCTCATCTTCGTCAAACAAAGGTATTTGTTAGATATATTATTAAAAGCATAGTCTCGTAGGTTCATTGTAGAAATGAAGAATTCTTTAAGATGCTTCCAATTCAATGTTTAAACAGAAGCGTTTGTTTTTGGTGTTCTTTTGTCACGGTTGATTAGAGTTCGTTGTTTTCTGTATGAAAAAATTGTTTTTGACATATTGCAATGATGTTTTTGTAGTGAAACTTCGGGTGAAAACAAATTAGAGAAGCGTATTAAAATTGAAATACGTTAAAAACATCAAATCTCCACATTTATTCGAATTTTTTTATTGATTTTGTTCGTCATATATTTAGTAAATAAATGATGCATCTTTTCGAAAATATAAATTTTTTCGATATGATAGCGAAATGTTCATTAATATGGGTTTATATTCTTGAATTTTAATCATCAGAAGTTGAGCTCCGAATAAAACGAATATCATATTGAGAATCAACAGGAAACTTTCCATCGAATAGCATAGTCAATACTCACAACAAATTGTCGCCAAATTTCGACCTTGGAAAAAGCACAGGTGAGAGTATTTGAAAAATAACAGTGAGTAGGTGTAACGACCGAAATTTGACGAAAACTTGTTTTTAGTATTGAGCATACTATTTGATACAAATTTTTCTCTTGATTCTGAATATGACATTTGCTTCGTTTGGCATCGAAGTTCTGATAATCAAAATCTTTAAATACACACCCGTATTTATGTTGGTTTTGCTATCATATCGAAAAACATCGATTTTCTCAACAGTTAAACAAT
This sequence comes from Rotaria sp. Silwood2, assembly GCA_905329745.1. Taxonomy (NCBI): domain Eukaryota; kingdom Metazoa; phylum Rotifera; class Eurotatoria; order Philodinida; family Philodinidae; genus Rotaria; species Rotaria sp. Silwood2. The sequence continues at coordinate 1,315,161 of CAJNSZ010000004.1, read as the reverse complement.
ATTCTTCAATTCGTCGGCTTTTCTGATTCTTTTTATTTCAATTTCACTACAAAAACATCGTTTGAATATGTCCAAAACAATCTTCTTATGGGTAACTGGACGAGCTTTATTCAATCATGGCAAATAAAATATTTTGTCAAATTTTGAATCGTCGGCATCTTACACCCATAATAGAAACATGACAGAATATGCAGCAGTATACAGAGCACTATAAAGGTCATCTATGTTTGTCAAATGTTTATACTCAAGGTTTGCATTTATTTTATTGAAATATAAAATTTTCTTTCTGAATTAAAATTATTCTAAAAAACTTAATACAAACAAATGCTTGTCAACATAGTGAAATACAGTATAACCTTTTTATAGTACATATCTTTTGAACTTTTCAAAAGTATCCACTCTAGAACTATATAACAGTATCGACTGTACGGAGATACATCCCCAGCAAAAAAAAAGTAATAGTTGGTATTTTGAAAAATATGCACTATGAGAGATTTTACTATATATATTTCCAAATGATTAGAAATCTAAAACGACATATATATAAATTTCATTGTAGGTTATGTTTTTAATGCGTGGACTACCTGGATCAGGTATTTAAAATAATAATATTCTATTATTATTATCATTTAATGATTAGGTAAATCAACAATTGTCACTATTCTTAAAAGAATATATTCAAAATCTGTTGTTGTTTGTTCGGCTGACAATTATTTTATTGATAGTCAAGGTAATTATAATTTCAATCGAGACAAAATTAGTGACGCACATTTATCATGTCAACGACACACAGAAGATGCTTGCAAGTAAGAATTTCAATTTTGATAATGTTACTTACTTTCTTTTTTTTTATAAATATTTATTCTTTCCTAAGGAATAATATTCTTGCTGTAATTGTTGATAATACAAATATTCGAGTGGATGAATGTAAACCATATTTTCAAAAAGCAACTAATTATGGTTATGTTGTTATTGTTGTTGAACCACGAACAAGTTGGAAACGTGATGCAAATATATTAATAGGTTAGTTAATAGTTTATTATTGGAAACCGGAGTCGAATTTTTTTATTTATTATAGATCGAAATGCACATGGAGTTCCAATCGATATAATTGAAGCACGTCTACGCGCATATCATCCACTTATACCATTTTGTTTTGGTTTATTTCTTAATCATGAACAATCAAACTATGTTCTTCAAGAAGCTTATGATTATTATCAACAAGCATTACAAACATTTCCTCAATTAAAAAAAGAGCTGGAACAAATTAGTCGAGATAAGAGTAAGAAAAAAAATAAATTACAGGATGTCACAAAAATCCGTTCGAATAGTTTGCATGAATAACTTTCAAGAAAATTTAAATAATTTAAAAGAAATAATATAATAGTATATTTGGTTAAAATTTTATTTCATATAACTTGGTTTACAACATATGTTCAATAGAAGTGTCCTCAACTGAAAAAAATAAATAAATCCTACATTTTTGCGAAATCTTAAAAAAATACCTAATGTAAAAAAGTTTATTTCCATAATAATTTTTTTTCCATTATCGTTTCTTATGTTGAAAAGTGATGTAACGAAGGATGTACACCACTCTTCCGTCCATATTCTTTGTCCTACCATCAGGAAAAAAAAAATAATTGTCATCATTTACACTATGTCGGATGAGTTATTTGACAAATATTAGAGTACCACACTGTCACTCATGATTTCCTGATTGTGCTAGTAATTTTGAATTCAATCAAATGTTTATGTACACCATATACAGATAGGTTTCCACTTTATTTATATGGAGCAACCATTTAAATGAAATTTCATCCCCAGAAAAAAAATAGAATTTTCATAGTTGTTGATGTTTCCGAACATTCGTATCAACAGTTGACTAGAGATCTTCAGAAAATTTCTCTCAGTCACGGTACATAGTACAAAAAAAAGCTTACCCTGTAAATCCAGATACTTGGGAAATTCAACTCAATCTTATTAGTTATCGTAAAGTTGTTCGATAAATTGAATCTCGTACGACTGCCTTAGAAGATATTAAGTCATAATTCGATCTGTTGTTGTTCTTAAAATGAAACAGACTACTGTCACAACCCGAACACTCCATAATGAATTTGATGAATTTTCTCTTTTGCAATTTCTGAAAGTCTTTCAAATTGTTGTTCATTTTCTACTAAATTTATTTCTCAGAAGCAATGAAAAACATTTCTAGTATAGTCTATATCTGATGTTTGTACGTCAAATTGAACTTGCAGTATTTCTTGCATATCGATAGATAATTGTAATTTGACCAATAACAAAATTATTTTTTTTTCTAATGTTCATAAGCACTGACTTTAATATACAGAATAATAAGCTTCAAAAAATAAACTATTATATTATTTTTAAATAAGCCATTTGAACTGCTTAAGAGTTATTCACTAAAACTTTCCGAGCGAACTTTTGTAACATTATATATTATTTTTTTCATTTTTAATAGATATATCAGTTCATAATTTACTAAATCGTGCAAATATGAGTGTTCAAACAAAAATTCTTCATTGTACAATGAAATTCATCGGAAAAGTAACAGATCAAACTCGAAAAGATTATACAAATTATGCTGCTAATCGGTTAATATCACATTCACTTGGTAAAATGTTTCGAGCTTATATTGTTGGATTTACAATAACACCACGTACTTTAGGTAAATAATTAAATAGAATAAAACAAAAGAATGAAATTAATTTGTCTTCTTTTTTTATATCATTCTAGGTGCACGTCTTCTTTTTCCTGATTGTCATACATGGGCACTATGGGATCAAGATGATAATGAATTACCAAAGAAAGAATCATCATCACAAATTGGTACTAGTGATAATAAAAAATCTCGTCCATTTCGTCATAATAATAAATCAAAAGTAACAACAGCAACAACTGATAATTTAAATACAAATGATGATTATGATACATCTATGGTTAGATCATTAGCTGATGATGATATACTTTTAGTTGATAAAGTATTAACATCAAATATATCGGAAAAAGTTACATTTCTTCATCCAACATTTGGTTATCTCTCTCGTGCTCATTTAACATGTGGTGTTGCACCCGGTATAAATGCTTCACAAACAGGTCATGATATAATTGAAATGATTCAAAAAGAAAGTGATATTATTCAAAAAAATTTTCCTATACCTGAAAGTAATGATGAACGAACAGTTATGAGATTTTTTGGTAATGGACGTTGTATTATTTATCTAAAAGAACCAATTCCAATTGAAACCATTTTTGGTGGATATTTTCATTAATAAGTTCTTTTATTTTCTATCAAAATTTTCTCATAATCGAGCTTGAAAAGAATTTTTCCCTGTCTTTTTATTTTATTAAAAAGACTCGTTTTTTTTTGGTATTTCAGATTAAATTAATTTTGATAGGAATCAAATGGAAACAGAAAATGAAGATGAACAAATTCAAAAACAATGTGTACAGTTATTTTCATCAACTGATTTTATTATGGAACCAAAAGTTTTTGATACGATCAAAGAGTAATAAAAAACTACAATGCTTTTATGATTTATTCAAAAATCTAGAAAAACAAACCTACAGGATATATAGAAGCTTCAAGGATTTTTCTATGCATTTTATCATGAAAGGAAACCGCGCGTCCAAGGACTGAGAAATAGGAATTCTTTTTCAGTTATATGATTTATCAAATAAAAAAGAAATGTTATATTCATGATATTTTTTGCTCTCATATTGATATCCATCAAGGAATTCGTGAGCATAAATGTGCGGGTATGAAAACTATTACAGAAAAAATCCATCATTTCGGCTTTTATGAATAACGAAACTGAGGAAACTAGTAGTTAATTCTTGTTTCTCGAAGGAATCATCATAGCTTCAGTGAGAGTGTTCATTTATTACTTAGGAATCCCTATTACTCAGTTACAGGACATTGCTGGAGATAGGCACCTGACGGAGGGCAAGAACGAGAGACCAGATGAGACTATTGAAGAGCTATTCACTTGTGTTTTCGTGCATACTCTTGGAATATTCTATTTTTTCTTGACGTAATAAATAATCATTGACATATGAAATGCTCTGTTATTACGGAAAGTAAAATTGAATTGTTGCTTTAACCTATGTGAAGCTTAAAAAAAACATTTTTTGATATATTTGTAACACAAATCGTTAAACGATTAAAATGGTCTCTATTTTCTTTTTGTCTATAGTTATTTTCGACATGGTGGTGCGCCCGATCAAGTTATTGAACTATTATCAGAAAATTATATGGCTATTGCTCAAACAGCTACATTAATGGCTGATTGGTTGATATTAACGGGTGTTGAACCAGTTGATGTTGTAAACATGATTGTACAACATTTACAAACATTAATTGAAAAACATTTTGAACCAAAAAAAGCTGATAGTATTTTTGAAGCAGGAGGAGTAAATATTTATTTCCTTTGTTTTCTTCTTTTTTTTTTATCTAAAAAATAAATGTTTATCTTTATTATATTTAGGTACCATCATGGTTAACTGAAATGACTGAACATATGAATTGGCGTTCAATGATTTATAAGTTGGCTGAAGAATATCCACATTGTCTTATGTTAAATTTTACAATAAAAGTAAAAATTAGAAAAAAAAGCATTTTTATTGTAAAGAAATAAATTTGTCTTTAAAAATAGCTTTTGGTTGATTCGGGTCATGAGGATGAAATAACAAGTGTGCCTGTAGCTGCACAACAAGTTGAAGTATTTACAAAAGTACTTATGACAACAATACAACGAACAATTGATAGTGAAGCAGATGAATGGAAACGAAATATTCAAGAACTTGTCGTATGTTTTTATATGTAGACTATTGATCTTTTGTTTCTTTGTTCTATTAAAGATTTGAAGACAAAAAAATTCAGATTCATTTTTATGAGAGAGATGTCATAAATTTAATATATGAGAAATTTATATGTGTAAGAGATCGATAATTCAAAATTTGAGCAATTTTTTTTTGCTTTTTTTTGTCATATGCAAACGATGTTTCTGTAGTGAAACGTAGCAAAATTAAATTTAAAAATTTTAGAAAAATCTATAAGAATTGAAATACGCTAGAAGCATCATGCCTCAATATTTATTCGAATGTTTTACTTATCATATAATCAGTAAAAAAAATGATGCATGACTTTTGAAAGTTATTTGATTGTCGAGAAAATCGTTTTTTTTTCGATAAGATAGCAAAACATCATAAATCAGGATTCTTATTCTAAGATTTCGATCATCAGAGCTTCAGTTTCGAAAGAAACAACTATCATATTCAGAATCAGTAGGAAAATCTTCATCAAATTAGATACTTAATACCTACATCAAGTTTTGGTCATATTTCGACCTTATAGGAAGCACGCAAGTGAGTATTTGAAGATTAATTTTGAGTAGTGAGTGCACTCTTCGATGCAGACTGTTGTACTAATTCTGAATATGATATTATTTTCTTTTGGAAAATAAGTTCTGATGTTCAAAATCTTGAAATACTAATTCCGTAAGTATAGCGTTTTGCTATCATATAGAACAAATCGATTCTCTCTACAATCAAATATCCTTCAAAAGGCACGCAGTATTGTTTGTTTTTTTTTTGTTAATTTTGACATATAACATCACAAAAACAGAATTCGGATAAGTATAGATACTGTCACGACTTGATCCTTGTGACATATTTCAATTTTTGTAGGTTTTCCTGATTTTCTTTGCCTACTTTTCACTACAAAAGCATCATTTGTATATATTGAAAACAACATTGTTATAGGTAACTCGACGAGTTATATCCAACCATTACAAAAAACTGTTGTTCACATTTCGAATTTCCGGTACCTTACATTTTCATATCCTTACTTACATAAATTACAGAAACTTCTCATGTAAACAAAAAAAGGAAATGATTTTATTTAGGAAAATTTCTTTTTATTAACAGTCAAAGACGTAATCATTTTTCTGAAACAATCAGCAGTTATATGATCTAAATAAAATAAAAAATAACACATAAAAAGAAAAATTTCTAATCTCTACACGTTATTTTATTCTATTAGCAATTGGCTTGTCATAGTGAACATACATATTTATATGCACAAAGTGTCCTATCATCACTTGCAAATGATGCTAAATCGATGATTATTCGACGAATTTCTGAAGAAATTGAATTACATGCAAAAGCAAAGTAAAAAAAAATGACTCTATAATAACTAACACTTTTTTTATTCGATTGTTAATCAGGGGTCATAATGTTACTGAAATAACTTTAACACTTGATGGTACAACGGCTTTTCCTAAAGTTTATCAACCACTTTGTGCTATGTTATCAAAAAAAGCTCTAAATCCAGCTGATGTAACTACTGTAAGTAATTTTGTATTTTCTTTTTTGCTGAGTAAATTTATTATTCTTTTTTTTTTCGTAGCTTTATAAAATTTATCAATCACCTGATGCGCCACCTGTGGATCTTATTCGAAAACCAGCTTTTATTGGTAAAAGAAATGTTATTCAAGAAAAATTTCCTTTAACAATAAATTTTCTTTATTAGAATTATTAATAACACAATTATTTGATCCTGATTCAACATTAAATCCTGAACATCGACCAAAATATATTGGTCTTCTTGCTTATGCATGTAGTGTTGCTGAAACAAATAAAAAAGTAAATCATTTCAACATGAAAACAAAAGCAAAAGAATTCATTTTCTTTTCATAGAGTTCACGAAAAAATACAGTAAATAGTAAAGAAGAATTATCTCAAACAACTATAGCACTTGAAAAAGCTCTTGAAATATGTCTTAGTTCAAAATCAACTGTTGATCTTATTAGTGATTTAAATGAACTCTATAAATGTCTTCGGTAATAGTTGTCAATTCCAAAATAAATGAAATCATTCGATGATTTAATTTTTGATTTTTAGTTTTCCAATAGTAGCTGCATGTGTTCTTCGTTGGATTGAATTTCGTATATTTGATCCAAGTTACTTTAAACTTGATCAAGGTACAACACCTGTTCATTTAATTATTATTGATGAAGTAAATAGAAATGTTTTTTTTTTCTATCTGAATTATAAATCTTCATTGAAACTTTTCTCTTATTTAGATTGTTAGTCTACATTTTTTATTACATCAAAAAGCTTTTGAATTATTAGTTCGTTTTTTTGAAGCAACATTTGCTGAACTTGATACACTTGTTCATGTAAGATAATTTTATTATTTATAATCATACCGAAAGCCAACATAGAGAGAATATTTTGATCCTCATTCCGATAAACGCTCTTTCCGCCTCACTTCACACCTAGAAAAAAGTCTCTGTCCCACTTTCACCTCTGAATCATGCATGAATATATATATATATATATATGTTTGTTTTTAGTTGGAATTCAAAAAGACAATTCTTGATCGTATGGTACATATGCTTAGTTGTTCATATGTACATCCAATATTAGAATATATGAAAAAACGTTGGGAACAACAAGATACAGATGTATCATTAATTCGTCATTTTGTTTTTGAAGTAAATTAAATGATTTAGTTAAAAAATTAATATATGCTTATTGTTTATTTTATAAAGGTTCTTGAAATGATTGGTCCTCCTTATGAACCATCATTTGTACAATTATTTTTACCTTTACTTCAAAAAGAAGCTATTGCCGGTACAATACCATTTCGTACTGAAGAAGAACGAAAATGTGTTAAAGAATTTATTGGTAATTATTTAATAATTAAAATTTATAGATATGTATTTGTTTTTCTTCTGTTTTAGATCATGCATCAACAATTGTTTCATCGAATACATAACGAAAAAGGATTTTATATTGTGCATCTCTTTATTGTTCTCAATGTCATTTTTTCTTTTTTTGTTTTAATGACTTGAGTGTATAGAATCATTTTGTGTTTTTCCTATGAGGAAATAAAAAAAAAAAAAGACAAATAATTCAACAAAAAAAAAACAATAAAATTTTGATATTTATTCATTAAATTCTTGTAGAAAATAGATGCGTTTTTGTCCTAATATATCTACATTGTTCAATGATATACCAAAACTTACTGAACGATATATTCATATTGTTCAACGGTAAAAAATTGAAAAATAAAATCTATTTGTTTTTCTATGTTTTACTAATCTATTGTTGTGTATAGAAAAGATTATCGATTTGATGCTATTGAATGTCAAAATCCATATGATGTATCTGTGAATGATTGGAAAGAGTTAATATCAAATAATAAATCATTAAAATGGATTTTGATTAATAGTTTACCGCTTTATGATCAAACTAGCGTGATACCTTCTTTTAATGATTATCGACAATTGGTTCTTGATTGTACACTTGCCTATGCAAAAGCATTAAATGTCAATAAAGTTCATTTAGTTATGACTGATACTAATAATGATTCTGATCGGTAAGATAACGTGTGAATATCTTTTACACTTCATTGCATATTTTAACATAAAAATGAGTACTTCTTCAAGATATGCTACTTTTATATTCTCACATTATCAAAATTCAACTATATCAGTGATATGGAGACTTGTGACAGTTTCGAATCGAGCGATTTAATTGGTTTGAATCATACAGTTCGTTTGAGAAAAGTTCGATTTCATGATCAGTTGATTTGAATAACTCAAAATTTGTTCCATGATAACAACGTGAGTTTCAAAGTGTAGCCGATAAAGCATGAAATGATCTATGAACAAATCCTATTCAAGAATGTATTAAACAAACTTAGATGGTATACATTTACTTTGTATCTTTTTATTAAATTTTTATTTGTATTCTAAGGGCTTACTCTTGTACTATTCATATATATTTACATAAAATTTATTGTAAACATAAATTCTATATTTTCTTTCGAAAAAGCAATTCGTAAACATTTTGTCGTTGGTAGATAGTATTTGAACTTTTGACTGTATTAAACGATGTTCTGAATAAGTACACTCCTATCAACACTATCTCATTTCAATTAAAAGTCAAATCATAAGTTGTAATACTACAGGTGAAACTATTTACCATCCAGCTCATGAACTGTCATAGAAGAAATTGTATTTGTACTTAAATAGAGCAAGTTTAGATGATCTATCTCTAATAGCTATACTTTTTCCAATTATTAAAGAATGATGTGTCATCCAGACTTTCTCTTCCGAAGGAACGATTAAGAACTCCAAAAGAATTAACATCTATTGTTTCGAGTACAAACACATTGTATATACCATAAAAATCATAAACTCTAAGAGGGCTAACTCGATCTTTGAAGGAACGCGGCTCTCTCGATCCTCAAGCTAGATAAAGCATTGTCAAAGAGGTATGCATGTCTTTTCGACATTCACACTCTCACATACTCATCACATACATTCCTATAAAATGAAAAACTAACACAGTTAACGAATAAGGCTACTGATACTAGTAGACCGCATTCTCGACAAAAAGAACTAGACCTCTACATTCAGTTCTTATATAAGAATTAGTGTACTGAACTGAAAGCTTTCACATGTCTAATCATATGAAGATTTTTTAAAGAAATTATACTACTCATTTGGATCTATTTGTTGAATTTCAAGAATTATCTATTTGAGCAAAAGTCATCAAGATATATAGAGCAAATTCAAGGATCAATGTTCTATCCTGTCATAGATGTAATAAGATTCGAAGACTATGTCATTCGAAGCATCTCTATGTCATTTTACAATTTTCTACTTATTTTTTTAGTCACAAGATTATTGACCTTGTGTATCAAGCAGCTCGATTCTTTCAACCACATCAAATAACATGTCTAATTGAACCACTTTCAACACGATTAAACTATTATCTACGATCATATTCAACAGCGATGGATATTGTTAAAACATCAAAAATCGATAATTTGAAAATTATGCTTGATTCATTTCATTTACAACGATTGCATGGAAATTTAACTGAACGAGTTGAAGTATTCAAATCGAATTTAGCTAATTCTTAAACATTAATCAATATTTTATTTTTCAGGAAATGATACCATTTATTGGACATGTTCAAATTTCACAAACACCTAAACGTAATTGTCCAATGAGTGAAGACGGAGAAGTCAATCATCGATATTTTCTTTCGAAACTTCTTGCACCATTTTATCAAGATTTTATTGGACTTGAATATAATGGTAAGAGAAATGTACAAAGGAATATCTTCATATGTTTTATGCTTTTTTATTTTCAGATTCAAGCAATGCATCATTTGAATGGCTCAATGAATTTTCATCAACAAATTGATTTTGGAAGTGTGCCTTGTTTCTGTAATTTGGACACTAAATAGATATTTGATAAATGTAATTTCGTAAATCAGTTCCTATCATTTTATATTAATGACATATTTTATTGATGAGAATAAAAAGTCTTCATTGCTACCGATGGATTTGAATGATACTCATAGTTAAACAATCTTTAGTCAAAAGAGGAAAATTTTGAATATACGTACATATAGAAAGAAAAAAAAATTCTGACTCCTATTGATTTTCTTTGATTGCCTGCAGTTGTTTGAGGCTGACCGAAAATTTAACAAACATATCGTACAAAGAATTTTCCATACAGATTATTTAAAATACTGATTATGCTTCACTACAAAAAGAACGATTTGTACCTTTACAAAAGAATCTCAAATGATATTTCGAATAAATTTTAATTAAACCATTGTTCCGAAAACGAATCACTAAAACAATATGTTAACTGCATACCCTATTAATAGCTATCATCATTCATAAAAAAGAATTATTTTTATTAATTTGACTTATCTTTTTCTATGAGACTGATAATAATATGATAATACATCATGAAATTGCTCAAGACCATTTTTTAAGATTACTTCCAATTTTTGAAATATTATAAGATTGAATAATTTTCCGCAATAAAACTGACAGCACATCTTATTTCATTCATTCATAAAGTCATCCATAAGAGTTGTTTCAACATTTGGTAAAATTCTAAACTTCGATTATGTATATACAGTAGTGTCAGCAGACGCCATCTATTTTTTACCTTATTAACAATTAATATACATATGACAAGTTACTCTATGATAAGCAATTAATTATTTCGTTTCAAAATTATTTCTTGGTTGAAACTGAATTAGAAACATGACTTCATCAACACATTCATCATCGATTGCTGATCATCTAAACGAATCAACATTTACCAATCATGAAGATGCCAATATTCACCATAAAGTTGTTGACATACGTGGATATGATGAATTTGCAAACCATCTTCGACAACTTAATGATAGACAAATAAAGAAGAAGATTCGATTGAAATCTGTGTTAAAAAGTTCTGTTTATTCAAAGCCACCAATCAAGGAGTCACGAACAAACTTTCGTCATATCTGTTTGAAAAAACAAAAACCAAGAATTCAAAGAAAAACAATGTTGATTAAAAAAATCTTTATTTATGCATGTTAAATTAACCGAACATGAATTACTTGATATAAAATATAATGAAAAAAATATTAGATTTAATTGAAAAACACAACAATTAGAAAATAATCTGTCATATCAGAAACCAATTGAAAATAAAATTTTCTAACACCACCAGTAGAACGATGAATTACTTCATTCAATCTGTATATCATATTAAAATATTTCATGAAGATCTATCATTTTTACAAATTTTAACTATATCTAGTGTTAATGAATTATTTAAACAATAACCGAACATTGAATTGCAAACATAAGAATCTGAAAATAAAGGTTAAACATAAACATCGTTCATTACAGGAACTACATAGAAGTGTGATGTAAGTATTTCATGAACGTTAAATTTTATTTCATCCACACCTTAATGATATGGATTCATTAATGAAAATTCCCATGTTTCACAATGTCAGCGAATCAACGAGCTGCATGATCTGAACATGTTACACTTGTTTATTCCGAACAAATCAACATGAATTGAACGATAAGACTGAACTAGAAAGTCAACAAACTACTTTCGATTATGTTTTATTAGTTCTTAAATGTTAAGGTAAGTTTTTAGTATATGTTATCCTATGTTCGATAAACATCCTGTTTTCGTTAGTCTCTGTGAGCTATCATAGTGCGTTTTTTCAGATTTAAATGAGTTTCATTCAATCTATCCTGTAGTTTTTTTTTTCTTTGTATTATTTCAATGGTTCTATACTTTTGCTGCATTGAATCATAAAATTGAATTAACAAATCTTGCAGTGATCTATCAATAATTTACTATTTTTGGTTCAAATGATAGAAAAAATTTTAGTAGATATTAGAAATCATTCAATAGGCATCTGTAATACAGTAAAATCTTCTAGAAACGGTATTAATAAAACTATAGATCCTCAATAAAGCTTACATTTACTTGCTGGTTTATTCAAAAGTAAAATGAATTATTTTTTATTATATATTTTGTTGTTTATGGGTACTTTTTTTCAGATTGAAAAATGATCATACAAGTATTCAATACATATTCTCATCAACTATGGGTTCTTTTTACTGAGTTAAACAAATGAGAATACAAGTGGATTTATCCTTATTTTTTGTTATTATACTGATATTTCCAATGTTCTTCTTCTCAGATAGAATAATTGCGAAAAGTATATTAATAGATATCTTACAATTTAATAATTTTAAAAACCAAGATTTTTCTACAGCATCTAAACGAATGATAGTTGGGTACTTTGCATATAAGCATAATTTAAGTTTCTTTTCATGAAATACAAATGTGTTTATTATAAACAAAAGATATTTGTTAAATTTGTATTACTCACAAAAACTACTAAACAAGTTTGTTATTTTCACTTGAAATTATTTAATATCTAATAGTTTTTGATTCCATCATTTTACGAAGTTATAGTTCTCTTAAAATGGATGCTAGCTACATTTTAAATTATCTTTTTGATAGAAATAAATTTGTTTATCTTTAACAGAAAGGTAAGTTTTTATAATTTCCTAATATTTATTACACAACTTCATCTGTATTATGTTTCTTTTAATACTACATAAGAGAATTTCATTTTCAGATTTTCACATCATAATAGAGAATAATGTCAGAACGATATGGTTTTTCGTTAACAACATTTAGTCCATCGGGCAAACTTGTCCAAATCGAATATGCTCTTAATGCTGTAAATGCAGGTTCACCAGCAGTAGGTATCAAAGCATTGAATGGAGTTGTATTGGCGACGGAAAAAAAGAGTAAATCATTATTACATGATGATCGTACAATTCACAAGGTTGAACCAATTTGCAAAAATATCGGTCTTGTATACAGTGGTATGGGACCTGATTACAGGTACATATATATATATATATAATTGATCTTCACTTCATCATAGTTAAACTCTTATTGTTAATATTTCATTTCCTCAATGTAGATTCCCCCTACAAAAAACCCGTAAATTAGCTCAAGAATACATGCTTATTTATGAACAAAATGTGCCACCAACACAATTAGTTAAACGAGTAGCTGATGTTATGCAAGAATATACTCAATCTGGGTATGTCTGTCTTTTATGATTTCCATTAAGAAAATATTAATAATTAAAGATAAATTTTTAGTGGTGTACGTCCATTTGGTGTGTCACTACTTATTTGTGGTTACGATTATGATGAAGATCGACCATTTCTCTATCAATGTGATCCATCAGTAAGTCTTTTTCTTTATATTATGAGTAAAAAACTTATACATATTTACATTTTCTAGGGTTCATTTTTTCCATGGAAAGCAACAGCAATCGGACGTAATTATGTCAATGGAAAGACATTTCTCGAAAAACGGTATTATTTAATGTTTCTGTTCTTTACAATTATTGAATGTCATTATGATATATTTAGATATTCGGATCAATTAGCACTTGAAGATGCCGTACATACTGCTATATTGACACTTAAAGAATCATTCGAAGGACAAATGACAGAAGACAATATTGAAATCGGTATTTGTGATAAAGAAGGTTTTCGTCGTTTGACACCTGCTGAAGTCAAAGATTATTTAGCACAAATTGGTTAGAACTTTTCTTTTTAACAGATGGAAGAAAATATTTTCAATAAATAGGTTGATATGAATTGATGAACATGCGTTTTATATTTGTTACGGTTTTTTTTCTTCTGTTTCTATCTTTCTCGTCCTCTTTACAAACATAAAATAAACACGAAGTTCATTTTTTTTTTTTTGATAACTTTATATATTTTTAATCGGATAAAACATGTATTTTGATTTGAATGGCTTCTAATAATATTTGAAATAATGATGCCTATATTTTGTGTAGAACATTCAATGGTACAAGAGACAAAACAGAATAGTATAGATTTTGCATCATTTATTGAATGTCGCAAAGACAGCTAGATAAAATAATTGATGAGAACTTTTAATGGATATGTCATTTTTAATGAGCGCTTGCCTTTATTTCGTTAGTTAATATGACTTTTGACAGGTGTATTTTTCAGCACATTCGATGAAATGAAATGTTTATAGTATTACATTGATGACTCAAATAATCAAATTCAAACATAAGCATCTGTCAAAATATATCATTGATTTTCTTTATTCTATTGAGCGTCTCTAACTTTGATGTTGCGTCTATAGAATACTAGAATCTTGTAATTGTTTTGAAACAAATGAGTCACTTTACATCTCTTGTAAAGTTTTGTGTCATTATGATGAATTGACCATAATTGACTTTTGATTCACCTAGACAAAACAGATATTTCTTTGTCTTATTCAAAAACTGATCAACATAATCACCATTTATATCCATTATGTCAAGTGAAGTAAGATGAAGATATTTAACAATTAAATACGATTAATTATCGTTAGAATTCTGTTTGTCAGGTAATCAAGACTGTCGTTTAGCACTAGAAGCACACTAATTCTTCATGAATAAAAATGACTGAGCAACGTGAATACAAAACGCATATTGAAATTTAATCCTATGAAAAATTTCTCGTCAATTAACATAACTGAAAAGATTTTATTAACAGTCTCGAAATAATTGTCCATGTCAACTGTTTTTTTCGATATCCATTTTTGTTTTTAGTAACAGTTCATACAATATCGTTATTAGATAAATAACTAACTTCGTTGGCTACCACTGATAAATGTAACACATTCAAGGATAAGAAGACAATAAATTAATTCTTCAAAACTTACCCTACGACGAAGAAAAAGTATACCATTTTTATTGTCATATTCCTATAATTTCGACATCAATTAAAATGTTAGGCAGAAGCTGAATCAAAATTGGCCAATACTTCTACAAGATAGAAAGCAAATCAAAATTACATCTGTACTTCTTGGAAAGATATGTTTTTAAAAATTTCTACTAACAATTAAGGAGAAAATGTTACGAGCTGATATATTGAGAAAATAAGTTTGAAAAAGAAGAGAATACATCATATACATTGAGACAAATTTTTTCAATTATTAATGTTAGTCGATTTCATTAGATAAGCTATAATGAGTGTGAAAAGAAGCAATCTTGTTGCTTCTAATATCTATCCATTAAAGCAGTATAAATATAATAGATTTGTCTAAAAATAAATCTGTTTAATTCTATCCCAAATGACTACGTTCATTATCGATAAATCTTACATTCATCAAAATTTAAAAGTTTGTTTGATGTCGAAAATAAAATTTGCTCATTGAACTTTCTCTTCAAATCTTCTCAGTTATGCATAAAATTTGACAATTAAGAAGCCATTAGATGCAAAGCTTTTCTAACCTAATGGCTCTTAAAAGTCCTCGGTATTGTTTATACCGTGATTTTGTTGATGCTTATATGAAAGGTCATTCTGAAATGACACGATGTGTAAGTTTAAAAAAAAATAAAATGAAATTTTATTTAATTATTTTTGTTTCTTTCGTTTCAAGGTATCTCATCAAACTGCACAAACAGAATGGAATCAAATAAAAAAGGATGAAAATTATGTTAAACAAAAAATAACTGAATATCTTGATCGATGGAATAAAGCAGGTCAACCAGAACGTGAACCTTCAAAAAAATCTCCTAAAAAAAAAGCTGGTACACCAAAGAATGATTCTCGTAAACGAAATTTTTCATCCGATGATGATGAACAAAATAGAGATCCAAATTCTATTGAATGCCTAACACCAACATCATCGAAACGTAAATTATCAGTTGAAATTGATGAAGTGGAAAGTGAATTATTAGAAAAAGAAAAATCATGGATTATTCGTTCAGCTGAAAAAGCAGCAAAGAAAAAAGCTCAAACAACAGCTAAATCACCTCAAATTGATAGTGAAAAAGTTAAAACACCAGCACAAGAATCTGTTTTAAAAGATCTTAATGAAATATCACAACGTATTGCAAATTTAATTCAAGTTAAAAGTATGGGTTTATTAACAGCTGAAAATCAAAGAACATTAAAAAAATTAATTGAACAAAAACAAAAACGTACCACTGATCTTAAACGTCTTCAATCAAAACAACGTGCATCAACACGTTATCGTGAAAAACAAAAACGGCAAGTTGAAAAATTATGTGCATCAAATCCTCAAGTAGCTGTTGAACTTTCAAAAGCTTTTCGACCAGCAGCCACAGCAACACGAATACAATTTGAAAGTGATTGTCCTAATCTTGTACAAATTATTGCTGAAATTGCATGTATCGGTGGTGTATCTGATGATAATAAAGGAAAAAGACGATTATCATTGGACAGTCTTAAAGATGCAATTAAAGAACGTGGTTATGAAATTCGAAAATCATCACTTTATTATCGGTAAATAATTAAATTTATATGAATATAAAAAAAAAAGAAAAAAGAATTTTTTATTTAGTCTTATGCCTCAACGTGCTTTATCGCAAGATGGAAAAAAACATGTTATTACGGTACCTGTTCGTCTTCGTAAAATGCAAGGCATTGAACCGTTACCTAAGCATGAAGGTAAGTTGTTAGGGTTGCCGTTTTAATGTTTTTAAAAGAAAATTTCTTTTTTTTCAGATTCTCATTTTACGGCTGCTTCTTGGAGACATATTAAAGATTTAGCTGGTATCTTTGGTAATGATTGTGTTCTCTATTTAACTCAAAATACAAAAGCTAAAGTAAGCATTGGTCGTCCATCAGCTAAAGGACAATCACCACTTATAATGCATCTTGATTATAAAATGAGTTCAATTGATTCACAATTAAATTCAACCGTATCAAATCATCAACTTACATCATGGTAAATATAATATTTGATCATTCTTTTGAATTCAAAATTCTCTTTTTGTTTCCAGTATTTATGCTGCATCAATTATTGATGAAGCAGGTTTAATTACGAATGCTGGTCCAACATATATATCAATTCGATCAGCTAAACATGATCGTTTAACACATGAAAGTCATTCGATTGATTTTGATCGTTTAGTACAATTAAAAGAATTTGAAAAAGTTGCGCATGATCATCTTGGTCGTGCTAAACCAATTGTTGTTATAAATATAGATAGTTGTGATTTAGAAAATAATACACGTTATATAAAAACACTTACGGCAGCTATTGATAAATTTAAAAAATATAATTTAGATGCACTTATTATTATTAATCAAGCATCAGGACAAGCATTATCTAATGTTGTTGAAAGACGTTTATCACCAATGGCACAAGATTTAGCTGGTTTAATATTACCACATGATCATTTTGGTACACATTTAAATGATGCTGGTTTAACACAACATGCTGAATTAGAAAAAGAAAATTTTAAATTAACTGGTGATGTTTTAGCGGAAGTATGGAGTTTGAATGTACTTGATGAGTATCCAGTTGTGGCTGAATATATTAATCCATCGCCAATGATTGATGAACAACTTCAAATGGCTGATAGTGTATTAGCTTTGAATAGTATTATTGATCAGTATGTTATGAAGAAGAGATTAAATTAGAATATAGAATTTTTTTGCTTTCTTCTTCTAGGGTTTCTATTCAAGAAAACGAAGAAAGACCATCCGATCAAATACGTCCAACTCCCACAATATCGACAACAGAAGTCAAAACTGAATGCAATATTGATGAGTAAGTATTCTTGAGCCCAGTAATTCGTCTCTTACTGTATAAGAATACAATGGATATAGATTTATTATATAATCATTGAAAACGAATTTCTACAAGCAGAAGGAGAAAAATAACCCTATCTTGCGGTTCAGAGTGCTGCCTAGCTACAGACTTCTTAACCCGATATCTTCCCTACAACTAATACTAGCTGTAGTTCTGGACAGAAAATCCGCTTGACGTAGAGTTCTTACACTCAATCACTTAAGCTCCCTATACACACTGACTAGCCGTGAGAACAAGCGTATGTTACAACTTAGTCAGCATGCTATCGAACAGACAATCCGAGACAAACAACTATTAATGACTTGTTCAAAATCATTCCATAGCTGATAGTATCGAGGTTTGAACATTGTGCCTAACGTGGCTACTCAGTCATGATTATTACCTCTACAAGAAAAGACGCTATATGCTCGCTTATATATTTCAATTGATTGAGTGTGGAATACTATCGGGAGACGAAATGAATTTCTACATACTTCCAATATATTACATAATCGATATAGCTGAAGTTTAAAGCATAAGATAATGAAAATAAATTCTTATTTTTTATCTTAGATTTTGGTGTGCAACTCATGTTCTTCAAACTCAATATACAATTCAAATAATTCGTTGTAATAATCCATCATGTTGTACACCATGGCGTTCAAATTATATTCAAGTTTTTCCTCATCGTTTTCTTCCACCACCAGTACCATTTGATCGTTCATCACGTGGTGTTAAAATGGCTGATATTGAAACATCATCAGCACTAACAAATCCAGTATCACCATTTTATGGTAACCTTTTTCAACGTATACAATTTCATGGTATTGTTATTAATCGTACACATGATGATCTTCTACCATATGATGCATGTTGTCCATCATTACAAACAAAGATATCATCACGCATATGTTCAATCTGTAAACAATATATTCCATCATCAATACGTTTACGTAATCATTATAAAATTCATCAACAATATACAATCGATTCATTTGATTATATTAATAAAGAAGAAGATATAATTGATGATAATGATTTAAATGATCCATATGATATGCCAATAATATCAATAAATTCAACAAAAAATGGTGTTTATTTATTTTCTAATATGGCTGAATGGTTAAAATCAGATTTTGAAGATGATCCTATTGTTGATACTAAAGTTAAATCAACAGCAGCAACAGCATCAGCTATGATTCGAAAAGAAAAACAAATGGCAGCACAGACAACAACAACAACAACAACAACAATTCAAGAAGAAAACTCAATGACATTTATTTCCAATGATCAAGAAACAACAATTAATGAAATATTTACAGAAGAAGAAATTACAACAATAACTGATAATACACAAACAACAACAGCTCCATATTTAAGGGATACTCAAAGAGAGCAAGGTTATATATTAGATGCTCTGGAAAAATTAGGAATGCTTGATGATGGTGCAAGTTCAATAGGTAATGCACCAAGTCAACAAAGTTGGGATGATCTTGAAGATCTTGTCGACAATATGTAATTTGAATTTTTTTCGGTGCCGTATATATTTGTACACCAAAAGAAAACACAATTTTTCTTTTTTTTTGTAAACGTTTTCTATAGATTAGTCATATACTATGAGTATGTTTTTGTCTCATAGATTCATGTTTATTAATAATTTATTTCTTGTAGTTGCTTTTTTTGTTACTAGTGGTTAAAAAATGCAAAAAAAAGTCATTTTAAAAAATTATCTAGATCTCTGTTTGTGCACATTTTTTTTGGTTTTTGTATGTTTTTCTTGTTTTTTTTTTGTTGTCAATAAAATCTTTTGAAAAAGTTTAATATAAATATTTAGTGATTCGATGTTTTTTTTGTAGTCAGACAATGAAAAAGATTATAATTCAATTATTAACAATTGTGCTTAAATTTGATTTAACAGTCGTCGTGTTCGTTAAAATTTTACTTAGACATAAGTAATAGAATTAATATTCAATTATATAAAAATTACCTTAAGGCTCTTCCCTTCTCGTCTTTTTTGATCACTTATGATTCTAGACAAGGATGCAACCAATCAAACTAAAATTTTACCTAAGTCGACAAATGTTTGAAGACAAAAATTTCAAAGAGGCTTTTGTGGGAGTCATTTTTCCATGGGACTGCGACCTAGTTTCTTGCGACCTTCATCAAGTGTTATCTGATTGGGATGAAAGTGTTTTTGCTGATATTTAAGACTATTTCACAAGTAGTTTTGAGTTTTTTCGGAAAACTCATTTTTTTGTTGTTTTTAATGAGAAAAAGATGTAAAGGCTCGGAATTAAAATCAGCAATAAATCCGAACACAAAGGTCAAAAATGGAAGTGGTTGTTTTTATTTCTAGAGAATACTTCTAAATAATCTGCAGTAAAAACTTTAGCCGGGTCAGACAAAATTAGAGAGGAGCTCTAGTGAATAACATTAATTTGGCCGAAAGAAAAAATGTCAAAGAAAGTTATTTTAAGATCCTCGCCCAACGAGATATGAAGACATTTAATTGCATACAAAAAAGTGAGAGGCGTGTAAGTACACCAACAAGAGACAATAGTGTATGAAAAATACTCAAGCACGAAATTGATGACAAGACAGTAAGTTTCTTTTTTTGGATGACTGCAGACATTCGTATGGGGTGTGCATGTGAATTGCAGTCTTTTCTTCACATTTATTCGACATTCATACTGACATATGACCCTTAGCAGGGTCACTTAATGACATCTGAAACATTTTTGACATTTTTTTCTTCGAAGTGTTTCCTTTTGTTGAGGGAGGGGAGACTGTATGTATGATAAAAAGTTCCGCCCGAACGGTTGTACTATTCTTCAAGAACTGAAGATAGTCCGAAAAAACAGGGTTAGGAGGACCGGTAATAGCAAACGAAAATCAATAATAAATATTTAACAGAGAATTATGCATCTGGTAGAATATTCATTTGAAATGTCAATGAAAAGAAAACATGGCAAACAGAGTACATTTGTCGTATATTTAATGCAGCAAATTTTAGTCAATCTATTTATGGAAAAAAAGTGTTTATTAGGACAAGAATAAACAAAAGAAAAAAAAAAGAATGTCCAATAGTTCTAATCCATAGATGGTCTCACTGGTGAACGGGATGAACGTGGAAGATAATACTTGTGATCATCACCAGGTAAGGATTCTGGTGATGTTAAGTCATCTTCAATAGTTGTTACATGATTTGATGAATATGAAGAAGGTGATGACGTATGTAAATCAATAGCTGAATCTTCTGTGGGTGAACTATTTTTCGGAGAAATTTGTCGTGTATTATTGAACTTATTATTAAGTAAACAAAGTGAATGATTTCGTAATGGCGGTGGTGGTGGAGCAGCGCTTTCACCACGTAGTACCGGTTCAAGAAAAGAAAAATCCATTGGTTCAATAACAGCAAGTGTCGGACAATATTTTTCATTTGAATTAAATAAATCTCTCGTTGGCATTGATTGATGTTGTGTTAATTTTGGTAAGATTGTATTTTCACTTGAAACTGATGCTCGTGGATCAATTTGTTTTAGTCGTGGTGAACTACTTCGATGTCGACGTCGATTTGATGAATTTATATGTGTTGGTGAAATTGCTACAGGTGGCATTATCGGCGGTTTATCGTCTGGTTTTTCTAATACAATTTGAACAAAAGATTCAATTGGATCGTCAACTGTTTTTGTTATGGCTTCAAGAGGTGTCATAAGTTCAAAAGGAATCGTAGGTGTTTTTGGTGCTGATGGAATTCGACCATCATATATAGTTACTCGACGTATTTGTTCATCAAATGATGTATTTGATGATGAAGATTCATCTGAATTTGCTGTTGTCGAACGTAAAAAAAGTGAACCACTAACACCATTTGGAGCAAGTTGTACACTTGGATCTGGTTGACCACAATATGATGCACGACGTGCTGATCCCAGAAGGCATTGAACAGTTGTCGATGCTGTACGCATCATTGAACTTGTTGAATCCAAAAGCATGTTAAGTGAAGAATTTTTTCGTTTTAACATGTACGTTTCATTACTAGAGGATTCACCTGGATGATGGTAATAATGATAACTATATGGCCGACGAAGTGGCAAAGGATAGGGACCATCAGAAAGACGTCGTTGTTCAGTCTAAATAATATCATTTAAGTGTTTTTTATTATTTAATTATTCAATTTAATAGTTTAGTTGTTCGTTTCTTTTTACTGATAGTTTACTCTAAGTAATATTATCTATAGATCATGAATTATGCTTAAAAACTTTTGATTAAATTTTAATAAGAAAACAAAGAACAATTTCCCTATTGAGAAAAATTTATGATTTATCAACTTATTAATACTCATATTCCCAAACCATACAATATTGTTACAGATAAAAGAAACAAAGAAAAACAATAGTTTATTACGATAATCTTTATAATTTTTACTAAAACCTATATTGAAATATACATTTTACTGATTGGATCAAAATTTTATTATATTTTAATCAGTGAAAACATAGTAACGTATATTTCTCTATAAATAAACTCAATCATTATTTCATCTTATATCCTATTTCTTTGACCGACATTCTCGTAAAGAAGATATTTGATCAGATAAAATCCCACTATCTATTTTCTTTTCATGATCTAAAAATTATCTTTTGAAACAAAAATGATGTTTGATAATACATACTGAATAGAATATTTCTAAAATATACTACAGCTGACTAACCTTATTTTCTTCTATTTTGAGATGTAGATATACATCATAACAAAAAAAAAACTAATGAATGCATATCCTTCCTATTTCCTACATGGATTTTTTTTTCTACTTTCCTATGATCTTCTCATAATTACAAAATGTTCTCTATAATGATCTTTAGATGTAAAATTAGAAAAAATATTAAATATAGATATAATTAATATTAAAGACGTATAAGAAACTATTCTAATTAGATATTTATTATTGAGCAAAAAATAGTAACAATTGTGAAAGAAACATTTTTGTTCTCATTAAAATTTAATACTCTTTTATTCTAATAAGTAAAACTTCTTTTTTGTTTTATAACTTCTATATAAGTAAGGTGACTTATAATCTTAGTTATTATAACTACTAGATGCACTTAAATGAGTTGTCATTTAATGACTATTAGGCATGAACATTCCGGATATACATCCAAAACTAATCATTCGAAAATTAATTCCGCTATGAAACTATTAGAACTTTGTCGGTACTTATTTTTCTTTCTTTACATATGTATATATATATATAACAAGTCTGTTATTTTTTTTTGTTCACACATTTTTTTATGGAAGAGTTTTATGATTTTAAAATAAATGATTTGCATATGCTGTGATAATTGTTCGTCAACATATAATTATGATGTCACATTGAAAGTATACTTACATTAAGTTCATTATTATTTTCGGTACTATCTGTATAGCCTATAAAATTGGCAAACGCAGATAATCGTCGTAGATTCATTGTTGTTTTTATTCTTAGTTTGTTTTTGTAACTTGTCGTTGTATTTAGGAACAATTGTAACAAAAGTTTATTTTTTTCAAAAACTATAGATGTATTGTTTAGAAAATGAATGAAGAAGAAGAAATAGATAAGTGGTAGAAATCAAAAAGGAAAAGATCATTTATAGTGTCCTGTCTTTTGTGTTTATGATACTTTTGTTTTCAATGAATAATATACCAATATGACTGTCCCTGCATGGCATTAAATGATAGAAAAGAAGAAGAAGTTCGTGTTACAGAAAAAAGCATAAGACTAAAAGAGAATAGATCTAATCATTTTTTCCATTTCTCTCGTTTCTTTTTCTTGCATTCTCAAATAGTTAATTCTTTCTCTGTCATCATATATCACACAGTTTTGCTTTAAGTGGTAATAGTCAGCATGAAAACATTCAACGATGAAAGAAACTATAAGTAACGATTCTATTATGTATAGACATATTTTGATCTTGCTATGACTTTTATATTTTTGTTGTCTTCATCACTTCAATAATTCTATCAAATGCCACATTGTTATTATTTTATTTTTCATATTAGAAGATGTTTCTAATGTCCTAAAGTTCTTTTTTTTTTGATTGTTGAAAAGAAAAACAAAAACTTAATAGCAAATTGTGATGGCGCAAATTATCACAATTGAACAGTCAACTAAAGCAAAAATATGCTGTCATCCGTGCATAAGTGTATGTCACTCACAAATTCTGTTTTCTTTTTGGAAGTAGACCGTCAATAGTTCACAAAAGAATAAAAAAATAGCGCTTTTCTTTGAGTGTATAAGAACTGTCAGACACACCCACACCCACACATACATATATATATATAACACCAACTTACAACTTTTGAACCGGAAAGACAAAGCTGCTTCGTTTTCCTCTTTCCTTTGATCTAAAGCTAATCGATTTGTAACAACAATAGCAATGAGTATAGAAATAAATTTTCTCTTTTCCTTCTTTGGGCACATACATAATTATATGTATATGCTGTCCCATCGTCATCTATGCAGATTAGCGATCTGGTGCCGCAGCCCCTTTATTATACGTAGAATATGTTTGTACTCATAGAATTCTATTCTAGTCTATTCATTTTGTTTTCTTATGTTGATTAAAAATATTCGCATCATTGTGTTAGGTTTTATCTATGCAGTTCTCATGCAAATGTACTATGACATGGAACATTGCTGTTCTATCAAAATAGTCAGATACTTTACTGTATGGCACTATTTATTTTCTGCTCAATCAATCATTACTTTCTCTATTCATTCGATATTTTGCTCATGGGAAGCATCAAGAGATAATAACATCACAAAATTACTTTGAGATTAGTTACATGATAGAATGTATGAAGATATATATATATATGAAATATTCTTCCTGTTCATCTCAATTTACTTGCCTGATTGTTTGTTTTGCTTTTCTTTGAATATCAATTAGATTCATAGTAAAAATAAAACACGAATCTTAACAAACAGCTAGTATGATTGTAATAACGTGCGAAATGTCTAGCGTGTTTTATATTCAATATTACAAAAAAAAAACGAACGTCATCAAAGCCAATGTAAATAAATATATATATAATATGCACGTTTCAACCGATTGAGTTTTCTTTTCTTTTTTAGTATATTTGTCATATTAAATTAACAAGATGACAATGTTAGGTTAATTAAATTTTTTATATATCATCTTTTTTCTTTCATTCTGGTATACATAGAAAGAATATTGAAAAATTTATTAAATAGAATGCTATTTAATCAAACAAAGATATATGGTTCATAGAAAATTATAATATATTCACATTGAAATTGTGTTTTATGAGGTCTATTCTGTACTTCTTTCGTAAATCTTTTCATTCTTTATCCGGGACATTTCTATTCTAGACATTCATATTTTAATATCCGATTAGCTTAAATGAATTCCTAGATAAAAATGGCAGAAAAACCTTCTTCTTTCTTTACTTTTATATTCTACTTAAGATGATGAGTGTCAGTGAACTCGAATCTGTTAACTTTCAATGCATCTTTTTTTTTTAATATATATTTATATAAACGAATCTAATAAGATTATTATCTAGAGAAGTCAAAAACAAAACTAAGAAAAGTACATCTGACATTTTTTTCTCCATAATGATTTGCTTATTTTTTTGTTCGATTCTCATCCGGTTTCCTTCCTATAGTATTCTTTTTGTTTTTATTCTTCTTTAAACATTATCATTATTTTTTGACCTCTAGCTGTTTCATCAAGGGCTATTAGCAGGCAGATGTAGAAAATCTGAATGAAAAAGTGATTAACATTAATGCATACCTGACTGTCAAAATACAAAGCAACATTAGGTTCTGATTGATAGCGCGAATACGGGCACGGAGGTACAAGTAAATGATCATAACTATATGCAGGACATAGATATTGATTGTTATTATTATTATTGTTGTTGTTGTTGTTGTTCGGTGGTATTAATGATATGCCACTATTTGGAAACATTGTCGAATAATTGTGTTGTCACTTGAAGATGAGCATATACACACGAGTCATGAATGTTTTCTGTTTCGTCTTATAAGAAAGGATGATATTGAACATAAGGTTTCATTCGAATGTTTCTATAAAGCATAACAACAAAGGATGTAAATAATATTAATTAAGTAAAAAGAAAGAAAATAAATACAACATGCCAAGCTACCTACAGTCAGCTTATAGCTGAATATTTTTATCTACGTCTAACATTATATCTTCTCCTATTTTTTTCTTACTTTGAGCATGTTCTTTTTTTTCTCTTTGCTTTAACTAGTTCTATATATCACGCATGTGATGTCATTTTTTTCTCCTCAGATATGAACAGTAAATCACGTTCCTATTCATCGTATAAACTTTTACTAATGACTTTTGATGCGTCATTTAAAAAATATCTAAAGAATACACAAGAGAGCGTTTCCTTCAGATTAAGGTTCTTACTATTCTAGAGAATGATGAAATCATCAATTTCTATTCAGTTTCATACTCATTATATTACTATCCTCATTTTTTTTCTGTCTATCTTATCATACAATTGTGCAACCAACTAAGACAAGTAGTTCATGAGTGCCTCGTTTGTCTTTTCTTTTGATACAAGAACCGGAAATTACGAAACGGATGGAGCAAAAAAGAGGAAAGAAAATAATATCTAGTGTTCTTCTTTTCTGACATACTGTCCGTGTGATGCATAATCGTCTTTGATCAAGTAACAAATAACACCTCTCGAATATCTCGTTATTGGACTCTATAGCATTCGTTTATACTTCAAGGATGTTGTTGTTCAGAATATTCTCTATCATATAAGTAATGATAATGGCAAAGCTCAATAATAGTGCAATTTGGCGAAGTTACTTTTAATCAATGGATTATGATGAGCTGTTCGAAAAGACTAATATCTAGACTAGAGTAGCATAAAAAAAAAAAGAAAAACAATACATTAGGTCATGCAAATAGAAGAAAAATCAACAAATCGTCATGATGTCTCTTTTCTTTTACTCTTCTATGAACTTCACTGACGACAAATAAAAAAAACCTAGGGAAAAAAGAAAAAAAAAACAAAACTAGGTAACGAGTGCATTTTTAATTAGTGTTAAACATCAATCTGAATATGAGCTGAAAGGCAAAAATGACGATTCATTGAATATGCATGCTTCAGGTTGAAATGAACAACATGTCAAATTTTTTATAATGATTACTTCTCTTTACCATTATTGTTTTAATCTAATATTTGTAAAAAAAATAAATCTTTGATTACTTAACTTCGATAGTTTTAGTCCTATAGAATAAGAATTCGTTGAGAAAAAATATATGATTGATATTTCTTCCAATTTCGATGTGGAACCAAAAATGCTTTTTTTCTATTTTTAATAACATCAATTATTATTAAGTAAGCTCGATTTTCCCGATTCTATTCGTACTGTTATAAGCTTTAAAGATAAACTCCTACTCAAAATGCACAGAAAAAATATCTATAGCAACCAGTTCATTCATTAATGGTAGATGTTATTGAAAAAGTAATAAAACTCAGTAAAAAAGAAAAAAAGAAAATATTCAGTTTTGGCTCTATTGCCATATGAGATTATGAAATGTGTTAATACTATTTCTGGAAGTCACATATATATTTTCGAAGAAAGTAGTGAGTGTAAGTTTTAAGTCGAAGTTTTATGACTCCGTCTCAGATCTTAGCAAACAAGGACAACATGCGTCACACTACTTTCTCGAAGTTCCTTAGTAACAGAAAAAAGACGCTGAACGAAAGGACATCGACTGTTATAACATATTCCAAAGCTATCGTTGAAATTTGAATGACTAGAATATGTCTGTGAATATTGTAAATAATGCAGTTTCTGATTTTTATCCCGATAAAACTTTTTACTTAAGATGTCAACGATAATAAGTAATGATGCATTGATTTGCTATAGTCGTCATATGATCGATATAAAAAACATGAATGGATGAAGTTATAACTTTGAAAAATAATCAAAACTATTCGAGATATATAATAGTACGCTGCAACCTACTGTTCATATAATGGATATGTATAACAAGTTTATTTGTCATTTAAATCAATGGCTAAAAATAGCAATAAAAGGAACGAAGCCCGAAAAAAGAAAAATCACGAGTGAATAGAGCAATCAAGCAAACAAAAAGTAGAGCACCAGTAAAAAAAAAAAAAAGAAAAAAGTTTGTTAGTGCAGCTCTGTTAAGACTGAAATATGGAACTCACGTGTGTTCTTTTACCTCATTATACTTATAGAAAATATGTAACGTGAAAAATCTCTCACAAACTATAATTGTTTTCCAAGGATAATTGATTAGCTGAGAGAAGTAATCCCTCTTATTTGTTTCCGCATTTCGAACAGAAATTTGTTCTATTTTTTACTAGCACTCTATTTTTTGTTTGCGATGTTGCTATTCATTCGTTATTTTCCTTTTGCGTAGTCTTTTTTTCTTATTGTTATTCTAACCATTGATCTAACCGGCAAATTAGCCTGTTTTACATATGCATTATATCTATAGTAGATCTCAAAGCACAATTATATATCTCGACTAGTTCATAAGCATTGATATTGATTATTTCCTTGTGTCATAACTTAATCAGTAGACGCTTTTTATGTTAATCATTATGACGACTGTGGTAAATCAGTGCATCACACTACCCATAAGCCTTGACATCTTGATTATGAATTTTTATCTGCGCAAAAATAAAACAACTGCGCTATTGAAAACATTGGCAAGCATATTCTAGTCATTCAAATTTCAATAAAAGTTTTAAAATGTTTTAGAATAATTGAAATCGTGTGATTAGCGCCTTTTCATTAATAAGGAACTCTAGGAAAAGATTCTGACGTCCATTTTTCTCGGTTGCTAAGGTTTGAAGGATAGCCATAAAATTTGTGTTCGAAATACAGAAATTAATAAAAGTTTTTTTTTCTTGACGATCGATTATCCTTGAAAAACAATTATTGTTTTGTTAAAGATTTTTCACTTGACGCATTTTCTATTCGTATAATAAGGTTAAAGTGCATATGTTAATTGCACAATTCAGCTCTAAATAGCACTGCAATGGCAAGTTTTTATCAATGCATTCTTATTTTATAAGACTAAACGTTTCATCAAAAAGAACAAAAACCAATATCTCATTTATTTTAACTAAAATTATATAGTCGAACAATTGTTGATGATTTTAAAAGTTTCTATAACATTATTGATATCAACTGTTAATCATATCAAATTCCTAATTATGTTTACTTAAATTACATTTTAGACAGACTAAGTCTGAAAAATATTGAATTAATATATTAAAAATAAAAGACATTCTCTTGAATATAGAAAATAATAATAAAAATAAAAATAAAAATAATATTAATAATAACTATGAAGAAAGTTTTACACATGGACGATTTAAACGATCATATTCAGCTTTTATTTTATTCCATTGACTTAAAAGTTCTGCTAATGATTTAAAATTTGGTCGCTGATTTGGTTCATAACATAAACAAGGAAGAATTAATCGATTATAAAATTGATTTGAACATTTCAAAGGTTTCTTATGAACATATCCATTAACTACAAGTGCTCGTATTGAAGAAAATTCTTTTTCACCTGGATAAGGATCATCACCTTTTAACCAAATTTCAATTAATACAATCCCAAATGACCAAACATCAGATTTTATTGAAAAAATAGTTTCATTATTAAGTACTTCTGGAGCTGTCCAACGAATAGGTACTTTTCTTGAATAGACTTCTTTACGTTGTGCAAAATCATCTTTATTAACAAGTGCTGATAAACCAAAATCAGCTATTTTAATTCTATTTCCATCAGCACTCATTAAAAGATTTCTACAAGACAGATCACGATGTACACGTGATCTTTGTTCAAGATATGACATTCCACGACATATATCATATGCAAACGAAATTGTGACTTTTTCATCAGGTACATCTGCACAAGATTTCAGCCATTTTTTTAAATCTCCACTTTTCATTAATTCTGTTACAATTAATGCTTCATTTGTTAGAGAATCTCGTGCAACACCATACAATGCAACAATATAATTATTTCTTAATGTTTTCATTGTTTCAATCTCACGAATAAAACTATCTGTTGTTGATTTATCATGTCGTAATAGACGTAACTTTTTAACTGCAACTGGTATTTTTCGCTCACCATTTTGCCATAATGCACGCCATACTTCTCCAAATTCACCTTCACCTATGCGATATTCCAATGTTAAATGACGTCTTGGAATATGCCATAGATCTTCTTCAAATTCAATTCGAAATGGTAATATTATTGATAAAGGTATAGCTTTCAGAACATTTTGATCATGAATAAGTTCTTGAAATGATGTAAATGATATATTTTTTAATTTTGATTCTTGTGCAAAATAAAAACAACGATTTAATGTATCAAGACATATTAAATAATGCCAATCTTCAGCATTTCTTCGATTCGATATTTGTGCTACGCTCAAAACAAATGCATTAGATTCCGTATTACTTCGACGTATAAGATAAGCACCAGGTACATTATATTGAAATAAACATCGTTGTATAACACCTCGATCAGCGCTACTTAAACGTAATGGTGTTTCAGGATCAAGTCGCAAACGTTTTCTATGTATTGTATGTTCAGTATTTGTACGTAAATGAATAACACGTAAATATTCTTCGTCAATTTTCTCAATCAATTCGAATTCATCACCTTCATCATAAAAAAATTGTTCGTTGAGAGTTTTAGTACAAAGAGCTATATAGATTGGTTTGTATAATTGTACATATTTAGTTTTTTTATTGTTTATTGATGTCAAATTTGGTGCTGATCGAGCTGATGCATATTTAGTATCCTTTAGTATTTTAGGTGCTTTTGATGGTAAAACAAATCGAGTACCATTAGTAACTTTATCAGACGCAAATCGAGTTGGGAATGAGACTAATGAATGACGTTTACGAATATTTTGTTCGGACAACATAGAACTATCTTGACCCATTGATGAATCTAAAACAAACCAAAAAACCAGAAAAGTTTATTTTAATAAAAAAAAAATGATCTGTGCATGTGGTTTTTACTTTTTTAGATTAAGAAAACTTTTATACAATGGAATTGAAGATAAACAATTGATAAGAACTGAAAAAAGAGGTCCCTTCTAAATAAATACTATGTCGCTTGCAAATATATTTTAGATACCCTCGTTTTTATCATTCTATTATGTATATAATAACTCATTAAAATAAATGAAGATAGTTGCCGAGGACTACGAATAAATAGCTTTATTGAAATGTTTATTATAAAAAATTAAAAAATACTAATAAATAAATCATCGAATCGTGAAGGAAGTTATGTTTTTTCAGTGTTTCTGTTTCAATTAATTGTAATAAAATGAGTCGTATATGGACCATTTCATGCAGAACAGTATATACCCATATTCCATTTGATTTCGACTTTTTACTCGGACTATTTTTCAGAATAAATTATTTTAACATAGACATATGTAAAAATGTTGACTTTTTCAGTTGACCTTTAATTAAAATAAGTTAATTAATCAATCAATTAAAAATTGATTAACGAATATCTCTCTAATCGTATGAGAAAAAAATTCGGAAAACTTGGGAATAGACTACACTATAGAGTCTACAGTATAAACTGCATCATGACGAAATTTTCAGCAAGATTCGACTCTAATAAGTTTCTTCTAACAAAAACGACTTTGATTGTATATTCGTATTCCATCACGTCGTTAACTCTAGTTTTTTTTCTGATAGCTCCTCTGAACAAAGGTATCTAGAGTAACTTAACATACGATGTAACATGTATTTCATAACCGATGATCCATATAAATTACAAAATAATCCAAACAAAGATTAAAACCTAAGTATTTCATAATATTAGATCTTGTTGTATCAGTAAAGCTTGTATTTGAATTCAATCAAAATTTTCTATTT
The DNA here is from genome assembly GCA_905329745.1 of Rotaria sp. Silwood2. Classification (NCBI taxonomy): domain Eukaryota; kingdom Metazoa; phylum Rotifera; class Eurotatoria; order Philodinida; family Philodinidae; genus Rotaria; species Rotaria sp. Silwood2. The sequence continues at coordinate 1,283,202 of CAJNSZ010000004.1, read as the reverse complement.
CTATTGGTCTTGAGATTTAAAGATTATAAAGAAATTCTTTTTTTAAAGAAAGTAATAGGTAAAAAACATTCAACTTACGTTTGAAACAATGAAATTTACTATCCGTTACTCTTAAAAAAGAAAACTGATTGGCTTGAATAACTTTTTATTAAAAGTTTTATTCATAACAAAAAAAAAAAACAAGCAAAAGCCGTTAACATATTTTCAGATCTTTTTATAAACTTTTTTATTTTCCATAGTCATTTCTTGGAATTTATAATGTAACACAATAACATTTGAAATCAATGTTTCAATTGAATCTTTTTTTCTAAGTTAAGTATACCATCAAGTTCTTTATTTATTCTTATCACATATTCTTGTTAAAATGGATTTTTTGATGATTAAATTGATAGATATTAATAAAAATAAAAAATAAAATATTAATTACAATATACATTCGCAGTACTGAAATATCAAATCTAAGTAGTAGTTTCAAATGTATCTTTTTAATGGAAAAAACGATAAGGTATATTGAATAAAATAATAAATGCTAATAGAACGAGAACATGTTTACTTTTTATAAATTCATCACGAAATATTTGAAAACGATTATGACAAGTATGAATATAAAACAATAGATCATCCTATGTTAATACATGAAATATGAAATAATATAATGTAACATATACATAAAACTTTATCAATAATTTCTAGTAATAATGAGTACATCAAAGCACATGAATATAAATTTGATTCTTTTTCATCTATTAATAGTCAGTCATTGCATCACTATTTCATAAAAATGTGAAAGAATAACTCATACAATATTTATATTGATGACGCAGTAGGAAACCATCTTGAATGATAGAAGTTTAAATTGAAAAGTTCTACAAAAACGAGTTTAATAGCTAATCATGTAAATGATAGCACAGTTGTATGATCCATTGGAATAAAACAACACTGGTCTCTATTATATGACATGCAATAAAATGATAAGAAGAAAAACTTGAATGCATTTATTGAATTTTATACGACATTATTAATATTCAAAATTACATATCCATTATTATAATTAAACCTATACAACAATAAAGTCTTTCAAAAAAAATATCATAATTAATTAAATTTATATTTTTTAACAAAAAGAAGCGTTTGTTAAATACATATGTATATTATCAATGATTGCTTCAGTAATAAAAAAGCTAAGTCGAATGTACAGATAGATGTTGATAGTCTCAGGCGTAAAATTATTCGAAAATGTTGAAAACTCGATGAGTTAGTGACATTTACATCATGGATATTGATATGTATCATTTAATAAATGTCTACAACCGTTTACAAACAAAAATTTACACATGGCATTCTGTTCGAACTTTTCGCTTGATGAAACATTATCAAATACGCAATAGAAATTCGACGAATAATATTTACTAAAAAAATGTTTTTTTTTATGACCATTTTGTAAAATTATTCTATCCAAAAATGCAAAAATCTAAAAAATATGAATTAATTTTAAATAAATATGCATAATTTAAACAAAGCAACGTCACGCAAACTTATATCGATTTTATCGGTTATTTTATTGATGAAAGGAAGTAAGCGGTCTTTCTTAGTGTTAAACAGATAAAGATGAAATATTGTATAATTTTGTTTCAATTCTATTATACAGATATTGATAGAGGAAGGACTTTCAAATTAGGTGATATACAATTTTTCTAGAATACATTTTCAATACTTTACTATACAGCAAATAACATGAATACATCTCTTTATAAGAAATCTATATTCATTATCTGGCTTAGTAAAATTAAAAATACAAATAACTTTATTTGACAATGTCTAAAATATCAACAATAAAAACTAAGACAAAGTCCGATTTATTTGAGATAATATTTTATTTCTACATTCCATCGAAATAATAATGATCAATAAAAATATGAATAAATTGTCATGCAATGTATACTTGATTCTCATAATGAGATTTAATTATGAAAATCTTCTCTCCCCGCATGGTTTGTACGGGTTTTGATCTGTCTTTTTTTTTATCCATAAAATCAAATCCTTTTCTTTTTTATTCTATAGATTCAATAAATATTATAACAGAATAAGAAAATAGAAAATATATGACACAAGATTAATAATTTTGTTATTTAAATAGGCAAGCGAAAATTCAACCAATATAATAAATATATAATTTCACGAACAGATTTATTAATAATACGATAAAATTTATATATAACTATAATATTAATATTTTATTGACTATTAACTATTAACTATTTAGACATTGCCAATTGACCTCAACTATGGTAAAATTTATATTTATTTGATTGTAGAAATAAATTATATTAAGTTCTCTCTAAGGATGTAAAAATTTATGGAAAGACTGAATGACACCTTTTCATTAACAATAATTTATGTATCTTAATATCAAGATCTTTGTTTTTTTTTCATCGATTTTTGACTATTCACTTGTAAAATATATTTTCAAACGAATTGTTTATTTTATAAGCAAAGAAAAAGAAGAATTAGATTTAATTTTAAAACATAAACATAAAACAGAAACTGATATTTTTGTGAATCATTTCATAAATGTCAATCGTGCATTCTTTGAACAACACCTTGAAAATGGGATTAAATATATTTTTTTCTTTACGCCAAAAAAATAAAATTATACTTAACATAGGTTTGACTTCATTCTATAAATATTTTTAAGATGATTTGTAAGAAATTTAATATTTATTTCTATATTAAAGACAAGATAAATTTCTTTTGTTTTTCTGGGAAGAAAAATAATTAAATATATTGACGTATCTCGTTAATCATATTATTGTCTTTAAAAAGTCAAAGAAAAAAGAAACCGAAGTCATTAGATATTTAACAACAACTAGATTCCGACAGTTTGACATTTTTTATCATACTTTCTCTTTCTGTCAAATATCTTTATAGAATTCTCTTTTCACCTCCATTTCTATTAACCAAATGCGATAGAGCAGGAAGTACAATAGATCGCCCCCCAACAAGTAATAGTCATTCATCAAAATAAACCATATTGTCTACAAAATGAGCATCTACAATAAAGTAATAATAAACATCTATGCTTTTTATGTTTCAAAAAGAAAAAATTCGATATTTTTCATCTTTGACATGAGTTAAACTAATGCTTTTACTGTGGTGTGTACGTGTGATTGTTGTATTTTCTCCATCAATTTTTTTTTCATTTATATTTACTTAAAATATACATGAAAGAAAAAAAGAATAAATCAAGAATTGCTAAATTTTTATGTACATCTGATGTTATTTATATTATTTGTTTTATTTCCATAGATTGATAGATCTAATTTAGAATGGTATAAAATAGAACATATTTCGAATACATATATATGCTTTTCTTTTTTTTTTCTCTTTCTTTTTCTTGATTCAAAACTTTGAGAAGTACATATTCGAAAACAAATACAAAAAAAGACTTCAAATCAATTTTTTTCTTTCCGTCCTTTCTTTATTTCACTCTCTCAACGGACAATGGTTTTATTGGAAGGTGAATAGTTAGAGGCGAAGGTGAAATAAGGAACATCAAAAAAAAAATAGAGCGAAAAAAATAGAATTCAGAAGGTTGCTTGCTCATAACACTACTCTTCATTCAATCAGTACGTGATTGACGGAAATTGGAGTGTCTTGTCATCACAAGCATATATACGCGAAGAAACATACGTGATAGGTAATAATATATTATAATTGTATTGTAGTCATTGAGAACTTTATAAAAGATTTGAGTTGAAACTATTTTATTGAAAATAGAAGAATATATTTTTATCTTTTTGTATTAGCGGAGATAACTGTTATGTTATAGAATATCTTTTGTTGAAATGTACGATTGTATAAGAATATTAAAATTATTTATTATTGCCTAGTTTTCGTCATATTTCTTTTCTTATAACACAAAATCAATTTTGTTCGGCATAAAATATTTTATTGCATATTTCAAAAAAAAAATAGCATGAAACTTAATAAATTCAATGAAGTCGACGCGATGTATATATAGCACTAGTGTTTTCGTCTGGAGAAATTTTTTTTTAGTTTAAATAAAGTACACAAAAAACATGAGTTCATGGAAGTCTTATCAGTGTCACACATAAAAAGAAGTCTTTCATTGACGTCAACAATAGAACTTGAATACTTAGATTTCTTTTTTTCTCTCTCTCTTATTTCTCTTCTCTCTCTCTCTCTCTCTCTCTTTTTTACAACATCATCTGTCGTTGATGTGATCCTTATGGTATCTCATGCAATGTTTTCTAAAAGAAACGTTCAGTTTTCCTCTTTCTTTTTAATATTCATATTCATTTAACGGATAGCAACACGTTGTCTCACCTTTAGAACACCTTCTGTAAGAACGACGATGATGTTGATGATGACGACTATGTCACGATAGAAAGAGAACAGGAAATTTCGATTCCATCTATGGTGTCGTTACATTTATATACTGCCCTCCTTTCAGTAGAGGGAATATATATATATATATATGGGAAATACCATTATTTCCCTCAGATGATCATAGAAATTAAACCACATGCATGTTATGATGATTCTATGAAATAAAATCATTGATTCGTATTTTATTTATTCTAATTCATAGATTTTCTTTTATTTATTCACTTTTATATTTAGTTTAAACTTCGTCGAAAAATGACATCCAGATCATCATTTCAAATTCATTCATTACGTGCATCAAGCCGTGCAGCAGAATCACCACCATTAAATAATCATAAAACTACTGATAGTGAAACTGTTTTAGTAGCTAAAAAATTTAGTTGTGTTAGTTTGGCTGAACGTGAAGAACGACAACAAGCACTTGATCGTTTAGAAATTCTTAAAACAGTAAGAAAATATTACATTTTCTCTATAATTATTAATTGAATATAGTAATAGACAGCGACACAAACAGAAAAAAATTAAAGGAAATCAAACGTTTTTTTGCCGTGTGATTTTCATATTCTTCTTTGAAAAGTTTATTTATATACATGACATACATATTTTTTATACTTCAATAATTTTTTCAGTGTCATTTTTATATAAAGGGAACGTGACTTTTCTTTTGCATAATAGCAGAAAAAGTCCTTTTTTCTTGAAGAACATTTTATATCAAATAGATAATTGGTCGAGTTACAGTGAATTGTTCGGTTAGAAGTAAATTCATAATGTATAGATTGAACAAAAGCTACTTTTATTTTTTATTTATTTATTTTTTTGCATAAGCCAAATCTTAACAACAACATTTTTAAATTTTCAAACGATCATATTCATATTTTGATTGATGTTTTCTTTCATTTAAATATTTTATAATAAATGTCAAATGCAGAAAAAATTAAGTTTGTCCTTCAAAAACATTGAATGGTTCTCTATACAATCGAAATACCTCCTAACGTTACTAGGACACTAATTGGAATATATATTAGCAGCTTTGTGATAACAAAGAGATGTAGACTTTTTTTAAATTAACGTTAACCATCTGTTTGAAAAGATATATCTTCAAAGATAAATATCAGCTGTCATATGTTATGAAGAATTGAATACTTTTATTATATCTTTAAAAAAAACTATTAGTCGACTTGTGTAATGGATGAAGACAGGATGTGTCTTATTGAGTAAATTACTAGGTTTTGGTTATTAAAAACAATTAGTTATGGATTTAAATTTGTTAAAACAAGGAAAACTATGTCATTCGAAGATTTCTTCATTGTGTAATTGATGAGAATCGTACTGAGTAACTTTTTAATCTGTAGTATTTTAATGACTAGCAATTATAGACACGTAATTAGTAACCTGTTTAGAGATACTAATTTTATCGCCTCCGTATTAGGCACGCAATAAGAATTTCCTCTTTTTTGTTCTTTCTATTTCCGTACGTAGAATATTCTCAAAATATAGGATGTGTCAGAGTGTTGTCGAAACTTCAGATTTATGAAGCAATTGATTGTCTACAAGATAAAAGACGTTCGTACGATTTGTATGACTTATAGTTGCAATTTCTTAGTTGAAATTCTCTACAAAACTTCAATTAAAGCTCAATTGTAAAAATTTTACCTGTCTTATCTGGTAGAAGATAATATACCCTACAATTCTACACTTAAAAAAGCACGTCTATGAGTGTTTCTCTTCAGTGCGTTCCGCTAATCTTAAGAACAAGAACAAGAAGAAGAAGAAGAAGAAGAAGAAGAAGAAGAAAACTGAATTTTCACTCTCGATGCATGTCAACCTGAAATAATTATTTTAATTGAGATTTTACTCTATATGTCCTTATAGAAAAAAATTCTTTAGTCAGGCTCAACTTTTTATCTTAGTTTATGTAATGTTTATATACTCGAGATTTCATTTTATTTTGCATAATTGATGAGGGAGTTGAATATTATTAACCGAAAAAATAATAATGAAGAATTCGATTTATTTTTAGGTGGGTACTGGTTCATATGGTCGTGTAGTTGTTGTTCGAGATCGTGAAACATCTAATTATTATGCATTAAAAATATTTACTATTAATCATGTTGTACAATCACGTCAAGTAAAATATATTATTAAATATATATATAGATAAAATGATTGATTTTATTTTTAGACTGAACATGTCAAAAGTGAAAAAGAAATTTTATCAGTTATCAAGCATCCATTTATAATTCGTTTATATTGGACACATCATTCCGAACAATTTCTTTATATGCTTCTGGATTATGTACCTGGTGGGGAATTATTTAGTTACATGAGAAAAAAAGGAACATTTGATATTAAATCATCCTTATTTTATATAAGTGAAATAACACTTGCATTTGAATATCTCCATTCATTACAAATTGTTTATCGTAAGTTTCGTCTTTTTTTCTAAAATAAGAACTTTTTTAATTTTATTATTAAAAAACAAATAGGTGACCTGAAGCCTGAAAATATTCTACTTGATGGTGAAGGTCACGTTAAACTTGTGGATTTTGGTAAGGAAGAAAAAAAAGCTTATAATAGTAAAACTCATTATCATATGTATGTATTTTTTTTTATTACATAGGTTTTGCAAAGAAAATCTTAAATAAAACATTCACTACATGTGGTACACCAGATTATCTAAGTCCAGAATTATTCAAAGGTACAGGACATAATAAAAGTACTGATTGGTGGAGTTTAGGTATTTTATTATTTGAAATGTTGAGTGGAGGTAAGAAAATAGAGGAGAAAAAAAGAGAATTATTTTGAAATATTGTTGTTGTTTTTTCGAAATTCTTAGTAACACCTTTTAATCCAAATCAAAATGAAAGTGAAATTCCCACTCGTGTATTAGCTGGTCGAATAACATGGCCACGTACAATAGATGAAACATCAAAAGCTTTTATTAAAAAATTATTAATTCAAAATCCCGACAAACGTCTTGGTGCTGGTAGAAATGGTTCCCGTGAAGTAAAAGAACAATCATTTTTTGCATCAGTTAAATGGGATGATGTTTGTGCAAGAAAATTAAAACCACCTATTGTACCTGCTGTTCAACATCCGGGTGACACATCATGTTTTGATCAATATAAAGAAGATTGGCGATCAGCACCATTTGCATCCGATAAAGAACTTGAATTATTTGTCGATTTTTAAAGAATAGAAAAAAAAATGTATTTTTATTTTATTTTATTTTATTTTATTTTATTTTTATGTATGTATATGCAAAGCCAGTGAATAAACAAAAAAGAAAATATATATATATAAGGGGTGTCCCAAAACTTTTGAAGCAATGTTAAAATTCATTGTTCTCTTATTCAACAAAAAAGCAAACCCTGTGACACTTTATTGTACCAACTTATGAAGGAAATCCTCCAAATAATAAATTGCTTTTGAGGCGAGATCATGTGCATTAAGTAGATTCAAATGAACTATGTATATCCTGAAAAGAGTTAGTACTCTTGACTCCTTGCTACTGAGATGCGACACTTATAGTATCTCCTAAATGAATACCTTCGTTTCCCTCACAAAGAACATAAGAAAAACTTATTTTTAAATAAGAATATCGAATCTGTCGGCAATGTAAAAGACACGCTATTTTCATAATTGTGTTTAAGGATTGAAACAGTGATAAGAGCTGAAACTTTCATAAGGAACTATTTTCGCTAAGGCCTGCTTCTATGCTCCGTAAGAAGGTACAATAAAGTTTCAAAGAGTTTGTTTTTGTTAAATGCGAAAACGATGAATTAAAAAATTCCATTTATTGAATTTTTCAGTTAGAAATGAAATTTAACTTTGTTTTTTTAACGAAGTTCTCTTTGATGTTATTGATGTTTGAGCTTTTTCATTTAAACGTTTGATACCATTTGCTGTTTGAGCATACCAATTCTATTAACTTAATATAATTAAATAGAATATATCTATTTTATTTTTTACTTTAATTTTATTTTCCTCATCGATAAAAACAGGAATTTTTGTACCGAGTATAGAAATAAAATCAATGGCTGTACAGATCTTATTAGAATATTTATTTTCATGTTTAATATTAATAACTTTATCAATTGTTTCAAGAATTTGTCCAACTGTGTAACCATCTGATATTGATGCTAGAATACTTAACTCAAGATCATTAATATTCATATTATATTTTTCAATTAAAACTTCATAGAAAATTTCTATAAACAATGCAAAAGAAACAATGCTTGTTTTCCTCATTGATAAGTTTGATTTTTACTTCGTCGTGATCCATAATTTGGTCGTGGAAATAGAATAATATGTTCATAGATTTGTAATAATTGTTTTATTCGAGCACGATATGGTTGAGATGACATACCAATAAACATAATTCGTTGACCAGGTTTCATTTTTTTAATAAATTTACGTATTATACGTCTGAATCGACTTGGTTCAAATGCTTTTTCTTGTGGTGTTAGTTTTTTCGAGAAAAGTAATTCAGTATCACGTATCATACAAAGAACTGGAGGCATTGCTAATACAAGCTATGATGAGAATAAAAAGAAGAAAAAAGTTGAGTAAATAAAAAAACACTCATCGTACTCGTTTAATCATTGCAAAAAGTACTTTGAGGCCGCCAGCTAAAAAAAATAATCTTTATTTTTTTATTATTATTTTTTCTCTATGCTGTACTTGCATACTATTTTAAAAAAAGAAAAAAAAGAAGTAGAGTATCATTTTAAATAAATGTCCTCATAGTTTCATCTAGGATTGTATCTTTAACAATGTTTTAATCCGATTAAATTATATATTACATATTATATTACAGAAGACTTGTATGTTATGAGATTAGCATCATTTTTCTATATATCGAATACAACACTGATGTGTGAACGTTTTCAACAGATTATTCGCTTTCTCGTAAAACAATAGTGAATTGTAGGTTATCGATCATACTAATGTCGAATATGATCATAAGAAGTCCTCTTAGGTCTTCATATGTCAAATTTTCTAGAAAACCATTTTTTAAGTCTAACAAAATTTTCGTCAAAAATTCTTTTTGATCTTTTCAGATAATAGAACATATCGAATCGAATCACCTTAAAAACAGTAGTTACTTTTGTTTCAAATCTTTTTTTTTCTTTCCAGAAAACGCAACCATTTTACTTCATACAACAGATATATATTAACGTTTCAATGTAAAAATCTTCACTATGATATTATTTTGATTAAAATTCATTTTTGAAAACCAGTATATAAAGATCTAAGGAAATTTTTTAATGAGAAAGTGACTAATCAGTTGAAAACGTTGCTTCATGAGCAATTTGTTTATAAAAGTATATTTTACCGGTATTAAATGATTTGGCAATATTTGCTGGTGATAGATCTAACAAAAGACCACCAAGTTCATTACATGCAATATGTACAAGTAATTCTTTGCCACTACCACGTGGTCCACTAAGAAGTACGGCTTTACGTAGTGGTATGTTGAGATGAACATTTTGTGAGCCTGTCTTTATACAAAAGAAAGAGTATACAAAAAAAAATCGAATATTTATTTATTTATATGATTACAAAGAGGAAAAATAATTTGTAGAATGACCAGTTGTTGACAATCAAGTAAAGATGGCATTGGTTCTTTTTCATTATAACGCATTGTTTCAGTTAAATATTGATAGTCACCAATAAAATCTTGTTGATATACTGATTTTGTAGGTAAAATAATACCTGTTTCAACAAGTTCTTCAAAGATGGAATCATTTGTTCTACATTGAAATATTACTAGTAAGTTAATTATCAAAAATAAAATATTTCTTACCGATTAGCAACAATATCTTTTATTTTTTTATTTCGGTTTTTCCTCTTTTTTTTCTTTTTTGATTTTTTTGTTTGTTTATCTTCAGCATTATCAATCGCTAATTTCAGATAGACTAATTCATTATGAAGAATATTATCAATATCATTTCGTATTTCATTTTCAACTTCAGGTCGAAAATTATCTATAGCTAATAATGTATCATAATGTTGTTCTTTATTATATGATTCATCTCGTTCATAGAATAATTCTTTATAGATATTCATTTGATCATTGATAACAGGAATGAATTTTGATGATTCTAATTCATTCATAGTTGGTTTCTAGAAGATATAAGATCATGAAAAACAAAGAAAAAAACATTTGTTCTTCTTTCTTGAATTACTTGTTTTGTTGACTTCTTTTTTAAGGTTTTTATTGGTGTTTTTACTTCTTTTCGCTTAGTTTTTTTATTTTTTAATGCTTGAGCTTGCTACTAAAAGTGAGAAGTTATCAAGATGATGTTCAAAAGAATTTTTCTTGTATGTTTCTACACCTTATTGACAAATTCTTGAACTTCAGCTATTGTCATTTCTTTGAAAAGTGTTGCTGAACCATTGAGATCATCTGATGGATAAATAGGAAATTGACCATAGAGTTGTCGTGATTCTAATAACCATTGAATAAGAACATGTTCAATGCGTGATTTTACTTCAGTTTCTTCAAATTGACGAATTTTTTGTTTGATATAATTCGATGCTTCATCGAATTCTTGATGATGTTGCAATTGTAAATCACGTCTCTTCTTATCTCTACTAGCGATACTATTCTCACTCGGTAGTTTTCTTCGGGGTAAGATCTGAAATAATAACTGAGATAAAAGCCAGTCATGATTAGAAATGTGCGGGACCTAGTTTTTTTTGGTCCGGGTCTCGATCAAGAGAAAACTCTATTAGAGTACATTCGTGTTACATCTGAAATAATTCTTCAATAGTTGTCTGTTTGATTTATTTAGTTGACGACTAGTACTTTTTTTGTCATCTCTCTTGAATTGTGTTCTGGTTTTTCTCTTTGTGGAGGTTCTCGGTCTCGCACAACTCTATTCACGAGGATGAAGAAAGGAAACATACAAAGGAATATAATCTTTCGTACCATGCCTAACAATTTTGCATTTTCAGTCTTTTTTCTATCGAATAATTTTTCAGCATATTTTTGTCTCCATACTGTTTGAATGATAAGACAACTATCTTCAAGATTATTATCATTAAATGACATCATTTCTTTAGTTTTTAATTCATTTTTCATTTGACGCATAAAATATGCATGTACACGACCTTGACGAGCACGTTCATGTGCTTGAAGAACATGTAGAACAGTAGCTAATGGAATTACATTAGTATGATAAATTTTTAATGTTAATAAAGAATCAAATGAAGATTTCATAGAAAGATCATTTTTTGATTGTTCTAAACGATCAAGAATCATCCTTATAGTATGATTTCGTTGTTCTATTGATTTAAAACGATCTTCAGCAAAATAACGAGGAATTTCAATACATAAATCATCCTATTACAAAAAAGAAAACAACAATTAATCTCTTTGATCAATTTCTGTAAGTTATCTTTTGCTTTTTTGTTTTCATACTAATGTTTTATTTTGATCAAGTGCTAAATCTTCAAAATATGTATATTCACAACAATCGAATTTGATCATTTCTTGTTTTAGTTCAATTAATCGTCCAACAATACCATCAAGTAAAATACGTATAATTAAACGTTTTTGTGGATGAATTAATGTTTGATAGATTTCATCGAGTTTTTTCATAATATCATTATATTTAATAAACAATCGACGTACATAATCATTAGCTTTTTGTCTACTATCAAAACCTTTGGGACCAAATATTTCTGATGTAAGTAAACGTGATAATTGAATTTGAGTATTAGTCCATAGGGTTTGTACATATTTTTGTGACATTGACTATACATTAAGTATGAAGGGCGCCATTAAATTAAAACGTCATTAAGTCTAATTTTTATTTAATGTAAACAAATCTTGTTATTAATGAATTAGGTTTAGTTTTTACTTAATGTTCTTGAATTTATTCTCATCGGAACAGTAGCCAACAAAAAATTAGAAGAATAAAGCGTTGCGAAAAACAAACGAACTTATATATTTGATTTTCAAATGAAATCATACTATTCCTGTTGTTGAAGAGTGAATCGTTTTTTATGTGCTATCTACTCAATTTCATTAATTAAGATTGCTTTTAAGATTTGCTTTATTGATTTTCGGGAAAAATGTCTTCGTGAAAGATTATGATTCGATAGACATGAAAAAAATTTCAATGAGTTTCAGTTTCAAAAAAAATATACATTACGACAAGGCACTTGCGATAGGTTTTCACATAGAGTACGCTACTACAGGATTCCGACAGACAAGGTTTTGGTTAGTTATTTCTATCAACCAATCATTTTTTTTATATTGTTGATTACTTACTATGTATGTTCTGTTTACAATCATTTCTCTCATCATTGACATTTGTCTTCATTACATTCAATTCAATTTTTCTTTAATTAAATAATAAAACTACAAAAATAAAACATAATTCAATATAAATACATTTCTTCTTTCATATTTGGATTAAGCAATGAGTTCAAATGAGGTACCTGGTAATGAGGATGGCGATGATAAATCGTCGATGCCTTCTACTCCGACTACAACCGTTGAATACAATCGCACATTATCACAAGACTTACGCCATCTTGATGATGCTCTTACGTATGCCATTGATCAATTGACAGTATTTAATCGTGAAGTTATGTCTGATCTATCTCTCAAATATGAATTAATGCGTACTAATGAAGTAGGAGTTAAATATATCCTTTTTCTTTTGTTAAGTAATTTTCATGTTAAATATAGAGTCGTGTCATTGGTTTTTTTGCTCGTCAACAATTAATGTTATCACAATTACCAAAAACCAACAATCAAAATGGTGGATTTCATAGTGAATATTCCAAACTTGATCGATTTTTATCTGTAATTAATCTCAATAAAAAATCAATTGAAGTAAATCAAATTCCTATTCTCATATATATTTTAGTAATTATATATATATATACATATGTTTTTTTTATTTTAGTATATTGCACAACGTATGACATTTGATGATTTATTAAATGGAAAAGCTACTATACGTGAAAAACTCTTATACGATGCTGATACCACAGAAGCTGAACGAAAAGATTTTCGTAATGCACTTAATGCATTAAAAGATTGCATTGGTATGTATATTTTTTTTTGTATTAGTTTATTTATTAACTAGCAATATTATTTCATTTTCTATAGATTATTTTTCTCATGGTGGTACAAATGATAATGGACGCTTTTATTGGCATATTGAAACACCACCTCCAACAACGATTACACCATATTCTGTTCGTCAACATCGTTTGTCAGATACTGGTAAAACTTTGTTTTTTTTCTCATTCAATTGTAAATGTTAAATACAAAAAATTTTCTTAATAATATAGCTCTATCAGTACCGCTCAATACAGATTCTGTACGATCACCATCTGTATCTTTATCTCTTTCGACTGAGTTTGGAGCTGTAAAAATTAATAACAATCAAGCAGCAATAACATCATTACCACCTGCAACACGGAATAATTGTAAGAAAAAAATCACAGAAAAATATTCTTTATTCTTCTGATTTAGTCACTCATATACCTCCACCACCTCGTTCCAATCATTTATATGTTACTGATAAAGGAAAATGTGAACATCCAAGTAAAAAAAGTTCTGTTGATCCATCAATATTTGCAAAGTAAGAATGAAAAACAAAACAAACATTCCTATGTTTTTCTTCAATTAGTGTTAATCCATCACGTAGTACAGATCTACAAATACCTGATGGTGGTTCAGTATCTCGTCGAAGTTCTTATGGTTCTGATACGGAAAGCCAATTACCATCTGGTATGATATGATTCTTATTGTTGAAAAAAAGTTAAAAAAAGAAAAAGAATTTCCTTAATCATGTTTTAGTTTTTAATGGTTGGCCGTAGAAAAGTCGGAAGGAACAATGTCGAAACTAAGGATATATTTACGAAAATATTTCCTTTTGTCAATAAAGAATGTCTTGTTAGTTGAGATTTTCGATATTTTCCTTTGCATAGGATTTAAATTAATATTTCAAAATACTAAATTTTATTGGAATACGTTTGCTTTGTTTTTCTCTTTAAAATTTGAATGAATACTGAATGGAAAAACAATTTCGATTTCTTCTTTTTATTAATAAAATAATTTTCTTTCTATTAGAATTTGAGCACAGTTTTAAAAATGAAACAGTCAAGCTTTCTCATCATTTGGCTACGCGTAAGATTGCTGTAACTTCATATAAAACTTATTATCATTCAAATTCAATGCCGCCATCATTAATCAAACAACAAACAAGATCAGATTTTAGTGGACAAATTATGAGAAGTAGTCTAAAGTTAAATTTAGATAATAATTTAAATTATGAAAATAAAATTATATCAAAATCTACAAAAAAACGCTTTTGGGTTAGATCTTTTTCTAAAGATGGTTAGCACAATGATTTATGCTATTTGCTCGGATAAGGTTGACTTACATATGCTTCTGTATGCTAATAATTGATTAATATAATTCTTGATATTTTTATTTTATGTTTACTTACTCTTGATATTATAAATAGGTACAGCAACACCTAAATCACCAACAATACGTTCACCGACAATGCCCGGTTCACCGATGGGTTCAGCATATAATAGTGATACTGAAAACGATTCAAAAACATCAAGTTAGTCATGAAAAAATTTTGTTTTCTTTTTCTATTTTTAATTAATAAGTATATTTTTAAAAATAGGTTTGCCTATTTACAATATTCATTCTCCTATTCTCGGACATCGAATGGCACATAAAATTCAGCACAAGTTCGTATTGAAAATCATTTTATGTTGTGCTCGTACTCACGCTTTAGCTTACTTCTTTCTCATACGCACACACACACATATATATATACATACACACATATACTCATATAACCACCCTATGCCAGCCTATCAATTGATTTAATATTGTATTTCTTTATTTGGTCTAACTTTTTATTTAATCTTGATGATCTTCGCTGTTATTGTGTTGTTTATTCAGTTTTGGTAATCATTTTAAATGTAATTGTTTGTAAATGACAACGACGACAATATTGTTTCTTTTTTTCTCTCTATCTTATTCTCAGGTGGAGTAATCTGATGAAATTATCAATATGTAATGTATGTTCAAGAAGAATCTTCTTTCTTGGTATCAAATGCAATTTTTGCAAGTAAGATGTATTAAAAACGGTTTACAAAAACTTTCTTTTAGTAAGAAAATGCGCATTATAGTAAGAGTTTATTTCTATTTTCTTAGACATTTCATTCATCATCTTTCTTATTTTCGTTTCTTTATTCCCTTCCCCTTGCTTTCTGCGCGCCTGCGAGCATTTTTCTGAATGAGCAAAGCAATAACTCGTCAAAAAATAAACAAAACCTTCTTTTATATTATTCTTCTAGGTTTGACAGAACACGTGTATTCAAATTTTCCTTTTGTGACGTCTGTAAGAGACAGGTGTTTCGAGGAAAATCATGTCTTCATTGCAAGTAAGATACTCGAAAATGCACCTTGTCAATGAAGATTAAAAAAAATAATAAAAAGCATTTAGCATGATTATAGAAAGGCATGATATTTTCCTTATTTGAAGATGATCTCCATGTTTTTTTTGTTATTTTTATTAAAATTTTTCTTTTTTTATATCGATATGTAGATTTATTTTCTTTTAAAAAAGGTACAAATGTCACAAAGAATGTGTTCCAAACGCTCCGGCTAATTGCGGTTTTAGTGAAGGGAAATTTCGACAAGTTATTGATAATACTGATATTCAAAATGCTTTTGGTAAATAATTATATATGATAATAATTTTCATTCTCTTTGCTGTATCTTTTAGTTAATTCCAGTCCATCACCACGAAAATATCATTTTACTCGTACGTTACTCTCTCTCGCTCTCTTCCATATTGTCTTAAATAGAATTATTGTTTTAGCGTCTGATAGTGCAAGTCCTACACCATCGACTCCAATGTCAGCTCCTGGATCACCTGCACCACACCCGTTAATTCCTGGTTATAATTTTAGTTCTTCAACCTTAAATGGCAATCCATCGATATGTGTTAGTGAATCGATTTATTGCAGTAAGTCTTTTTTAATAATATTGCTGAATTTAATAATTCTAATAATAACTGCATGATGTGAAAACCACAAACAAAAATACTAAATTACTTTACAGTTGCGAGTTTGCATCTATTTGTACTTGAATATTGTATAAAATAAAAAAGAAATATTTGGGAGTAATATAAACTAATATCATTTTTCGAAACTCATCATTTTTATCCTTGGTGTTATGATGTGTAAATTAAACTAATTGAATAAGAGAAAAAAACAAATGTACCATCTGTTCTTATTTTTACCTTTAGCTCAAAATGATCCTGATAGTTGGGTCGTCATAGAGACGAACACAAAAACTACATCAGGTGGGTGAAAAAAAACAAATATTGTCTGGTGTCGGAAATAAAATTTGTGTTCTATTGATGTTGTTCGCCGAGAAAAAAACAAATACATATATAGTGATAAAGCTTATGTATTTTGTTTTGTATTTAATTCATAAGAATTATTTATATTAATTAAAAACAAAAATGATATTTTATTGTAGAAAATCCTGAATCTCAATCCGATTGTGATACAAAGTATGTAGAACAAGAATATGAACTTTAGTTTTTTAATTTTATTTAAAATTTAGTTCAACAATTCAAGCAGATTCTGGAACAAATGCGACAGATTCAACACCGACTACACGTAGTAAACTTCTACAACAATCATCACATGTAAATAGATTTTAGTTATTTGAAGTATAGGAATTCTCCTTTTTTTGTTCTAGAGTGAACCAGTACATCCTAGTCGGGAGGATTTTAAATCAAAACTTTCAATTTCATTTGATGATGAGGAAGTTGATCCAGAAAAACGAAGTATTAATGTAAGTTATTCAAGAAATCATTTCTTAAAAATATCTTTAAAATAGACTAAGCAGATGTTTACTTGAAAATAAGGGTGTCACTTTTAAATTTCTGAGAGTCTTGAATACATCGCAACTTTACATAAAAAGAGAAGCAAGAATATATTAATAACTTACGAGTAAACTATTTCAGCCAGAGACCGTCACCGGGCAGGGCGCCTTCAAGACATATAAACTGAGGTGAACTATCGAATGGGCTCTTAACCTTATGAAAACTTTTGTTCTTGTTTATATTCAATGCTTGTATCTTTTTTTTATATAATTTCAAAAAAATATTATCCATGTATAAAAGAATCATGAATTCCGGTAAAAATCGATTGACATTTTGTTTTATTCTAATTTCTAGGATTTTTTCCAAATTTTATTTCCAGTAAAATTCATTAATAAATTTTCGTAAGCAAAAATTGACAAGTCTTTTTAATCGATTAGAAAGAATTAAAAAAAGCGCCTGACAATAAAAACTATCAACCGTGATGACCAAAAACTCAGATTATAATCGAGTAAAAATGGTATCATTTCAATTTATTTTTGATGAAGAAATAATACTTGTCAATCCAAACTGTTGCCTTTTTTATCATGGGTACATGACACTCGTAGCATATTCATACAAAAACAGAGTATCCATCAATGAAAGCAGCGTTTCTTAATGACTGAGTATCAATATTTGATTGAAGAAAGTGTTCAATCTTTTCGAAATCGAAAAATACATTACCTAGTAGAAGTATATAGTGACAAATGTTCTGAAAGTTTCATGTTTGGATTTAGTACACAATTTCAAATGACTTTTTATAAAAAAATGTTACCAGGCCAAAATAATTTGCCTTGCTTGGTTCTAATGACAGTCTATGAACCAACTGTAACCTGTCATTTGAGCTCATATCGGACTCACAAGAAAGTCTCGATAAGATTAAATTCTGGCTGACACCTTCAGGAGATTCTATGAGTCATTAAACTTACCTATTGGCAAAAGTTTAGTTCAAAATTTTCCTTATTTGGTTTTTCATGATAGTGATGCTAACTCGGCTCCAAAAACTCATGGAGACGAATCTTAGTAGGTTTTTCTAGTCTTACTGAGATCTTCTTGTAAGCTCAAACGATGGATTACAGTCGGGACAGTTCCTTATTAGTATTTTTTGAAAATTTAATTAATCTTAAAATTTTCTTACCTTAAAAAGAGTGGATTTTAATGAAAACTAAGTCTTTTATATTGATTTGAGTCAACAATTATCAAAGTAATTTCTTTTCTTATTTAGCTTTCAACGTCAATACAAGATTGGGTAATTGTATTTAATAATATAAAAATGATTGAAGAAGTACGACGATCATCTGGCACATTAATGAAGTAAAAAAAATATAGAAAGATGAAATAAATTAATTCTTCTTATTATTTTTTGTTGAATAAAATCTCTTTTTATTCAGAGCTCATTGGCATGGAGAACTTGCTGTAAGAATAATAAAACCTGATCCTAAAATGATTGAAGTTGAATTTTTAAATCAATTTAAAAATCAAGTAAAAAGAATGACTTTTTTCATAGGTGTGTTTAAATATTTCTGTTTTTATTTAAAAGATATTTCGATTAAGAAAAGTTCGGCATGAACATTTAAATTTATATACAGGTGTTTGTAGTATGTAATCATGATTTTTTCATCACTTTTTATAATCATTTTTCTATTTCGAAAATTTTTTTCATTAGTCGAAAGTCCTAATTTTGCAATTGCTTCAAAGTAAATTTTTTTTCATTTCAATAACAAAATATTGATTTGTCTTTTGTTTTCAGTTGGATTCGTGGTGCAACTCTATTTGAAATGATTCATATACGTAATGATTTAATTCCGCTCAATTTAGCTGTAAATTATGCTGCTCAAATAGCTCAAGCAATGAGTTATTTACATGAAAAATCTATAAATCATATGTCTTTACGTACATCGAATATATTTGTACAAAATAATAGAATTATTTTAACTGATTACGGCTTAGTACCATTGAGTAAATGTTATCGATATACAAACCATCCAGCAATAATAGCACCACGTGGATGGCTTAGTTATTTAGCACCAGAAATAATACGTAAACTTGATCCACGTCATGAACAAACAATTTTACAACATACACCTCAAACAGATGTTTATGCATTTGGGTAAATTGCAAATCAAAAATATTTAAAATAAATCGAAATTGATGAATGAGATTTGTTTTTTCTTTGGTTTTTTTAAGAACCGTTTGGTATGAACTTTTATTTCGAGAATTTCCATTTGCAAAACAACCACCAGAATATATTATATGGAGAGCAGGAAATTCACTAAAGCAACCATTGAGTAGTGTTCATATTAGTAAAAATGCTAAAGTAAGTATTCATTTATTTTGAATGTAATTATGTTTTTTCCACGATTTTCTCGGAAACTCAATTAAGTACTAGCATAGGCGATATAAAGTGTGTGCGCAGTTGCGTGTGTTCATGCAATATCTCCTGTACTAGTTACGTGGCAGAAATGAAAAATTAAAGAAGATTTTTTTTTCGTTTTGTTATATATGGCGTGAAAAACTGAATCGAAGAAGGTGATTCAGAAATAACCTTCTTCGATTCAGTTTTTCACACTGAATCTGAAGCAAACACCTGTGAAATTCGAAGGAAAGAAAAAATATTGACCTCTTTTTTCAAAAAAAAAGTAGGCCATCGAAAAAAACTGAACTTTGTCCACTAAAGACTCATTCGAAAAAAATGAAAGCGCATATACTTGTTCAACTTACAAAGTTCTATCCAATCAGATATAAAAAAATTAAAAAAAAAGGCAGTTCTGCTTCAATCTTACACTTCCGTCACCTTACTTAATTGAGTTTTCGGAGATGCCCGTACAAGTCATCATATGATGAATTGTGAGAATAGTCGATTCTATTCATATGAACTCATTTATTTTATATGAAACTACAGACAATCATCAATGAATATTGTTACATAGAAAGATAGCTGAGAACAAAACCATTGATAAACAATCAGTAAATANACACGATAAAATGAATACTGGTGAATTCGATATTAATTAATTAACAGAAAACATTATTCATGTCTATTTTATAGCTTTTTGTTGTATTATAAATCATGGTGAGTTCGACATAAATTAAGTTATAAGAAACAATATTGATGTATCTTGTTTTAGATTCATGTGATAGAATAAAGAAGGGAGAGTTCGGTTTAGTTTCATAAATTAAAAAAAGTATATGTCGTGTTTAGGTTCACCTGACAGAGTATGGTATTTCAAGATTGTTTTAATGGTATTAGTAGAAAACAATTTTCATATTTGTTGTTTTTTATTCGTGTGTTGAGATAACTAATGGTGAGTTCGATTGCATAAGAGGAGTATTGATTTTCATTGTTATATGTCATTCTAGGTTCTTTTGATGTTAATCCTAATGTCGTGCTGAATTCGAACATGTGAGCAAAAATTCAAAATCGTGTCTATGGTTTCGGTGGATCTTGTAAAGCAAGTGATGGTGAGTTGGTTTTAGTTTATGAATCCGTTTTTTCCTTTTCGTCTGCTGTCAGATTGCGTGGATAAAGCTGCAAGTGCTGATTTGAACAGTCTAAGCTCTATCAATTAAAGTTGTTTTTGCCTCATGTGATGCTCATCTTCTGCAATCAGTTGTGCGCGGTGAAATGTTGAGCTTTTAATGAGCGAAATTGGGCCTAATGGTTCGGTTAATGTATGCTATTACAGCTGACAGGGAGTTTTAATGTGAGAATCTGCAGTCCTTTCTTTGTGGCTTATACTTATGCCACCGGTATGAAAAAGCCGATGGGTGTTTCCACTGTTCTCTAGTCATAAAAGTTATACATTAGATATTTGAGGCTTAGATGGAATCGTAAGAAGAATCAGACTCTAGGAAATCTTCTCTCTTGTGTTCTTGTTTGATTCTTGTAGAATGTTATCGTTGCATGAGTTTTTCTTGCGTCTTACCGTCAGATGTGACAGTACAACAAGATATGTGACGAGTCTTAGAGACAGACTTAATGCAGCTATTTGGAGCTCCCGTTTTGTGCAATATTTCATGCGATCATACAGGATCTTGCTTCTTTTTTCGACTTAAGTTATATTCCGTAAAATATTTAAAACGCCTATTTCGACTTCAAACGTTACTTTTGAGCATTTCAACATTCAGTGAGTTTCATTTCATTTCGTGATGTGCAGTAGCTTATGTTTTATGAGATCAAAACAGTCGAACTCATGCATGGTAGTACGCATAGATTTCTGCGATCCAAAAACGTATTAAACGTACTATTATTTACGTTTTGACGCTGTAGAAAGGTAGCTGATTGCGGCTGTTAATCACGAGTCCTACCTACGAGTTGAAATCGATAAGGAATAGTAAATGTGAACTGGTTTCAAAAAGCGGAGCGTTTAATAGTTAAAGACTCGACGCATAGTTTAAAAAGAATAATGTTATCGTCCAATTTTTCTGGTCATTACCGGTTGTCAATCGCAGTTTCAAACTGTGAGGCAGAAACAGGAATGAAAATGAAATCCTATCCCTCACCAGAAAACGAACCGTGTAAATGTTAGAGACTTTCAGCATACTGAAAAAAAGGATCATGTTAATATCCACTTTTTCTGACCGTAATCGGTTGTCAATCGCGGTTCCCGACTGTGAGTCAAAAACAGGAATGAAAAGTAAAGCCTAATCTGTTTCATAAAATGAACTGTTTAAATGTTACAGATTTTAGCATACTGAAAAAAAAAGATCATATTAACGTCCAGTTTTTCTGACCGTAATCGGTTGTCAATCGCGGTTCCCGATTGTGAGTCAGAAACATGAATGAAAACTATACTCGAACCTGTTTCATAAAATGAACCGTTTAAATGTTACGTATTTTCACCATAGTGAAAAAAGGATCGTGTTAACGTTCAGTTTTTCTGATCATGACTGGTTGTCAATCGCGGTTCCCGATTGTGATTCGTTAATGTTTAGAAGAAGTGAATGTGAAAATGGTTATATGTTAGCGCAGTGAACATACTTAAATTTTAGTCGGCGCGAAAAAGTGACCGTTTTGACGTCCACTTATACTGGTCGTTACTGACACACAGTCGGGAACCTCGATTGGCAGCCAGACACGGCCGAAAAGCTCTGCGCGTTTAAACACGTTTTTCCATTTTTTTGTCTGCCTGGGTAGCCATCTCTTAAAATACATTATCGTTGGAAAGTTTATTAATAAAGATTGAATTACAAATATAAATAATAATATGTTAACACACAAATATTATATTATATTTCAGTCTTTCTCTTTAATGTCTATCCATTAAATTCGATATTGAATTTTTGTACACGATGATTTTCACAATCGACGACATAGAGATTGCCGTGTCGATCGAATGACAAACCAGTGGGTTCATTGAGTTGGTTCGATTGTTCTCCTCTACCGTTTCCACCAACAATGACACTTCCCTGTGTGGCTCCTTTGGGCCAACGCATGATTCGATGATTCCCATTATCAGCCACATAGACAGTGCCCAATTGATCGGCAACGACTCCTTCAGGATATGACAATTGTGTAAGACCATTTCCTAGTCCTTGACCAGCAGCCACGACAATGCCTTGTTTTGCATCTTCCACCCATTTCATCACACGATGATTTCCCCATCCAGACACGTACACTGAATGATCTAGATCGACGAATACGTATTGTGGGTAAGAAAGTTGATCGAGACGATTTCCACTTCCATTGCCACCTGCAACCACTGTTCCTTGAGATTCTCCTCTTCGATATCGTCTCACTTCATGATTTCCAATGTCAGTGACATAGAGAGATCCATTCTCGTCCATTGTCAAACCCACACAAGCGATGTTGGAGATGATCGTTTCTCCACTTGTCCCATTTCGACGAGGCCATCGAACCACTCTTCTATTCGGATAATCGCAGATGATGAGACTATCTCTCTCTTTGTCGACAATCACATCTTGTGGGTAAGACAACTGATGAGCCCCACTTCCTTGTTCATTTCCACCGGCAACCACTTGGCCGCTCATCGCACCCCATTTCCATTCCACAATACGATGATTCGATGTATCAGTGACATAGACACTTTGATCATCATCAACATACAAACCCCATGGGTTAGAGAGTTGATTGATTCCATTGCCTTGTCGATTTCCTCCAGCCACAGTGATACCATTCTGTTGCCATCGAGCATTCGGATGAATGTTGGTGCTGGACGGAGAACGTAATGGGTAGTCTGAAATAGAGACAAGAAAAATTATAAAATAAGAGATAATGAGAGAGAGAGAGACTATAGAGAGAAAACAGTGAAAAGTTCATTTTTAAACGAAGGAGTCAATGTAAATCTTAAAAAAGGTATATGATTGATATCGTATATTCTATTGAAACTCCGGTGAATATGGAAGATCAGCAATAACAGTAGAAATTACTCAAAGCAAATCCACGTCGACATTTAATATTTGAGAGTCTGTATCTCTGTTAAACTTTAATGAGATCGTTCTCCCCACCCCCCGTACTCAAGATTTTTAGAGAACGATTCAACCAAACGTTTTGAAACTTCCAAGGTAGATACATCTCGATAGGTAGAGCGAAACATGGTCATACACTCAAAAACCCCAAATGGTTTCTTCTCGAAGATCTTGAGAGTACAAGAGCCAAAAAATGGTCTCATTTTGTGACTGCTTGTCACAAATCGCGGCGCAACCACAACGAGTGGCGCCAAGGTAGCATTAAATTCTCGATCACATTTTCGTTACTTCGTTACCTCGTCACCCAAGCAGTCAGAAAAGTCAATTTGACGCTTTATAACAACCATTTCGCGTTCTGTCTTTGAACGCATTTTACACAGTCAAAAAAGTCCAAATTTTGGGCGTTTTAACAGTCACAATATTTTCAGTTTTCGCATCAGTAGAACGAAAGAAGAAGAAAGATTTCATCATGACGCGTTACTTTTGCATTGTGGACTATTGGGAATGTACTTTAACTAGTTTTGTTTTGTGGTCTAGTATAGATTTGACCGAAGAGTCCTATAATTACGAGCCATCTAACTTACGATTCGACTATACTTACGTGTTTCTAGATAAATTAACTTTTCTACTTATATTAAACGAAAACTCCGCAAAAGCAAACTAACATTTCTATAACTACAACAGCTCTAAACAAATATTGTTTTCGATGTTTGTTTGGTCTCATTGAATAACCACTGTGATTTGTTCAATTTCAATTACTATTTCACAACAATTTTTTAAAATTTTTATTTATATATTTATAAATATTTAGTTTACAGCCATTTTGCGAGTATCATATTTCGTTTTAAATATTTTCAATTGAAATGAAATACAACGCGACAAAATGGCAAGTTCACAATTGTCGATGTATTTCTTCTTTTTTTCTTTTATCTTTTTCCTATAATACAAGTACGGAAGAAAGGAACAGGATAGTAATACTGGACGATATGAGTTAGAGTTCATCTGCTTTCATAGCAACATTATAAGAAAAAGGAGGGAAAAAGAACAAGTATGTATAGACAATTTTGCACTTTTCATTTTGTTGTTTTTTTATTGCAAACACTGAAGGAGAAAGTTGATGCTTTCTAAAACTCTCTAATTTAAACATTCATAAATATACAAATAAAAATTAAAAAAATCAAATTATTGTGTAAGAGTAACCGAAACTAATATTGGTCGATACATCATCGTGCTTACTGACGCACAACTGTACTTTCTGAAACATGGCATTGATTCTACATCTTGTTATGCACTTTCCTTAACTGGTTAAAACGAATGTATTTCTATGATAAAATGCATCAATTTCTCTAATTCTTCTATTGAATTCGTTACCTCGTTACTTTGTTACCTCGTCACTTTGTTACCTCGTCACTTAGTCACTTCGTCACTTCGTTACCTCGTTACTTCATTACCTCGTTACCTCGTTACTTTGTTACCTCATTACCTCGTTACTTTGTTACCTCATTACCTCGTTACCTCGTTACTTCGTTACTTTGACACTTCTCTGTGTTGACTCTGTGCAGTTCCGCCGTGACTTGTGGCCACCAGTGCGTTTTTTAGGCCTCAATTTTTTTCTATGGCAACTAGGATCAAATCTGGATGCATCATTGTTTTTTCTTTGAGAAATATTGTTCCTGATGCTCAGGATAAGAAAAACACTGAAGACACTAACAAAAAACCATTAAAAATGCTTTTTACTGAATGCTGCTAATTTTGTAAAATTTGTCAAAGTTTATTGGTACAATATTTGTGAGAGAAGGAAAAAAACACACCCCAATTCGATAGACGTATATATAAAACATTTTGAGCTCAATGAGTCACACGGTGTAGGAGGAAAGTGGGAAAAACTTCAATTTTTTGTTTGAAAATTTGATTTTGAGAAAAACGCAAAGAAAGTCGCACTTTTTATCTATTTTAGCATACAACATTTTTTCCTCCGACTGTTTTACACACAGAAAAGTGTCTTTGCTTTCTTGAAATGTACTCATTTAAAACTGATTATTTTCAGTAGGGAATGGGGGTTCTCTTAAATACGCATCTTTGCGCATCCATGAAACATAGATGATGACAGCCTCTATCAAACGGGAAATTGATATTCGTTTACAATGTGTATTGGTTATTGTGTTTGAATCAATCGATTTCTTATTTACTTATCATGCTATATTATTGGATCATCCATTCATATTTATACAGTATTCAATGCACACTTTTTGTTTTGCTCCTTTGACTTATTTTTTTTATTTATATCAAAGATTTCTTATTCTATTGAAATTTTTCTTCACTTTTCTATTGAAATTAGGTAAGGAAGACCGAGCACTTTTCAAAGTTTCCAATGATCTAAAATGGAGTCCAGATGGATGACCGCCGGATTCTTTTGGTTATGTTATCGTTAGGGGTGGTAAATTAGTATTAGTATTACAAAAATGCTAATGCTAAAGCATTAAGGTTAATTTTAATACTAATGCTTAATGTATTAGCATTAGTATTAATAAATGCCAATGCTAATTCTAATGCACCACCCCTAGTTATCGTTTTCTGTGCATAATAAAGCTGTAGCAATCGAGTAGTGGCAAAAATTAAGATGTTTACAAAAACTTGACTTGTTCCGTTTTTTCTATTGGCGGTAAAGAAAATACGTGTTGTCGTCTTCGACAGAATCACATATTTATATTTTTTCTGATGAACGGGACAAACGGGATTTTACGGGACAATTTGAAAAACTTCGGGACGGGACACAAAAAAAGTTTGTCCCGCAGACCTATAAAAGCCATACAACAAAATCTAGGTAATAGTAAGACTTTTGCAAACTGTGATGAAACAACATTAATATACTAAGGGCAATCCAAAAAGTAGTGACAATGACACTTTAATACTCCATAGTAAACCTGAAGAAAATTTCGTTTTATATGCATTGATAGTAAAAACAATGCTCTATTTTTCTATGGTATTTCAGTATTCTTCAACTAATATAATAAAATTTTTTTGTTAAGACATGTTATTCTATCATATGTGACGGTTATTCTAATTCCTATTTAGCAGATATTTTTTGCATATTTTTTGATAGAAACCAGATAGAGCGCTGCGATTTCCATCGTTTGAAAGAAGAAATGAAGATACATCGAGTTGTGTATTATGGGATTTTTGACCTGACGTTTGAAGCTTTTCAATCGACCTCTTTGAAAACAATGCACCTCTCATAAGATGTTTACAGCAAACTTGCTATTGTCAGGTGTGTATTCAAACCGCAAATGGAAGATCTACAAAACCACGTAAGGTTCAGATGTTTCGAATTAATCATTCAGAAATTATATGTATTCTAGTCGAAGTTCTAAGTGATTTTTTTTAGAAATTTCTGTAAAAAAGACTTTTTTTGCTGTTCCCTTTTTGGTAAGAAACCATTGTTCCACATTTATAAAATTGATTAAACAAACTAAAGACAACACTCTAAGAAAGTGTACAATATACGATTTGATACATCTTCATTTCCTCTGTCGAACGATGAAAATCACAGCTCTCTATCTGGTTTCTATCAAAAATGATTCAACAAATATTCTCTAAATGGGAATTAGATACTAATTCCCATTTAGCGAATATTTGTTGAATAATTTTTGAGGGTGTGGGTGTGGGTGTGGGTGTGACTCTGGCTACGTACTTAAAGAACACCCACACACTTACACCCAGCCACAGCCACCCACATTCGCACCCTAAACTGTCCCCCGTCCTTTGCAAAAACCTGGAAAAAGGACTTTCAGACTTTAGCATAGTTCTAGGTAAAATTGAATTTTCTCAACGAGGACAAAATATTTTAAACATCTAGACATATAGTTTTTTAGAGGAGCATCTGACGAATCCAACGACGTAAAAAAGTCGATCCTAGCACCTGAAGAAAAACCTGTGAAAATTCTGCAAAAATAGGTTCAAGGATTCTCGAAAACACGCTTCTGAAGATCTTACGAGGCGACAGTTTAGATTTTTTACGATTTTCAGGATATATTCTGATTTAGTTTTTCAAGCTGAACAAGAATCTGTCTTTTTTGAACTATCTCAGATGATCAAAAGCTGTAGAAATTTGATTTTACAAAAACCAGCTGGAAAACCTGGTTTTTCGTACATCTCAAATTTTTCAATTTTTTGGGTTGAAGGAAGCGTTGAAAGAAACTTAAAGAACAGATATTCTTGATCGCCATGAAATTCTCTATCAGATGATGTATGAAACGACGAAAAAAATTTGCTCGAATTTTGCTTTGCATGCACCTTACAATATATGTAATATGCCTGAAGATAATATGGTTGGAATATATTTATTATAGCTTACGCTCATCAATTTAGTCGATAGCCATTTTTTGTTAAATCCATATCTAATTGACAGTGAAGTTAGGCAAATGTATTAGTGGAATTCTGGAATACCAAAAATGTGTTGAACATAATTGTCTTACCTATTCAGCAATTTTCGACAAGCGATACAGCGAAAAAAAGGAATTCTTGCTATAGTAATTTCTAATTTCCAAATAAACTACGTTATTGTTTTATTATCCCATTGTCATCGTGAAAATCCAATTGAACGTTAACCCGTTATCCCCCATAACGGTTTCAGAAGAGTCGCTAATAAAACAACTATTGCAACAGAGTATTGCTCTATTGAGTAGATCAGTAATATAAGCAGATCAATGAGATGTGTTTTCTTGTATGTAGAGTAATTTGACAGCTCCAATTGCCATTTTATGTCGTACAATTTCTTGTTCAATTAAGTTTGAGGAAAATTTTTAAACTCATTTTATTCAAAAGCAGCAACGTTTGTTGATATTGATCGTACAGCACACCATATAAAGATAAGAATTTCTCGTAGGTAAAAAAAATTTAAAAAGAAGAGATCCCTTTTTTTAAATAATTTTATTATTATCACTTTTGTAAGTTGTATATCTTAGAGACAGAGCAAGGATGCAAAATATTGTTTTTACCAATCTGTAGTTCAGAGAATTCTCTAAATACAGTGCGTAGTTTTCTGATATCACACGTTCAGTATTTTCTGCGATGTTTCTAAAAATGGCAATGCCAATTGCCGATCGGGAGTAAAAAGTGAAAAGTATGTCGATGAGTTTATTTTATAAATACTTAAGTAGTTTTCTAATCTATTTTTTATTAAGAAGTAATAATTAACAATGTTTTCGCTATGACTGATCAACAATGATAACCTGGCAATCCTACTTGGTAGATTGCTAATGTTTATCTGTGCATTGGTTGTTATATTTTTTGATCTAATTTAAATTGATGTGTATTATAAGTAGCATATGTGAAAAAAAAGAAAAGGGCAAAGAGTAGTTGTTTGTAAATATGCTAATCGAAGGTTTGGTCATACTTCATTGATTTTTATGACATCGTTAAATAATAAAATCATGTTTATTACATTATTTCATAAGAAAAATGTCGATTCCATCACTTGATACATTACCAGTAGAACTTATTTATTATTTATTGGAATATCTTGATATATCAACATTATTATTTTCATTTCGTTATGTATGTAAACGATTTCAAACAATTGTTAATTCTTATGATCAATATAAACTTGATATGAGATTAATATCAAAAATTGATTTTGATCATATTTGTCATGTAATATCTCCGAAAAAAATTCTTTCAATTATACTTACTAATGATATAGATACACCATATCAAATTCGTACATTTTTATCAAAGTTTTCATTTGAACAATTTTCTCAAATTCAATCATTAGATTTAATCAAAATTGAAGAAAATAATTTATTTTCAATAGTAAACCATATTTCGCAATGTTCACTTAAATCATTATCAATTGATTGTAAATCATGGGATAAAATTAGTTATACAACACGTGTACTTCTTTCATCATTAATAGCAAAATTGAAACTAGAAAAACTCAATTTAAACATATCTTATAAAGGTTTAGATGTGTTTTCATGGTCACCATTACCAACTACGTTAAAATATCTTCGTCTTGAAAGTTGTACATTTCAAGAATATTGTATAATACTTCGTCATGCAATTAATTTACATAAATTTATATTAACAGAATGTCATATGTATGATTCTAATGGAACTATGTATAAACCATCCGATGTAATCTATCAATCAAAATTAAAATCATTATCATTTGGTGCTTGTTATATACGTATGAAAGAACTTTCAATATTAATATCTTGTACACCAACACTTAATCATATGAAATTGATTCTTTGGACTGATTTATCTGATCCAATACTCAATGGTAAACAATGGGAAGATTTTATTTTAAAAAAATTACCATTATTAAATGAATTTGAATTTTTTTTTAATATTTTGAATTATATTAATCGTCATTCATTAGTAAATATCCATTTATATATTCAACCATTTCAAACACCATTTTGGCTTGAAAAAAAGCATTGGTATGTTGCTTGTGATTATATTAAAACCTTATATATTATTAGATTATATTCATTACCTATATGTAATTCATTATTGACATATTATACAAATTCAAAGAAAATTTCATGTTCAACATTAAGTACAACAAATAATCATGTTCAATTAACTGATCAAGTACATGAATTAAAATTTAATTTAAATGAAACAATGGAAGTTAATGATAATATACAGGTATTAATTAATTATTTATTGAGTTTTATTTTCTTATTTCATTTTCTAGACTAATCAATTAAAAGATCCAATATTTCAAAAAATTACTCATCTTTCTTTAAATGTTGATGGAAAACATCCATATATTTCCTTGCAATCTCTTCAAACTATTATCGATTTATCATCTCTTGTTTGTCTTTCAATGCAAATTCTTGTTCATAATTTAGCTCAACGTTCATCTTTAATTGACTATATATCATCAATACTTAAGAAAACATCGAATATTCATTCACTAAAAATAATTTATAACCATACTGGAGAACCTTTCATTAATATTGAAAAATTATCTTCAATAATTCCTCGTTCTATTAAACATTTACAAATATCAATAACAAATCTTGATGAAATGAAAAATATTCTTGAACAACTTAATCAATTATCAAGTGTAACATTTTATTCATTAAATATGTCATATTATTATGAAGATATTATGAAATGGATTAAAGTAAAACAAAAAAATTCTATATATCGACGAGGTTTACGTTGTATACATATATGGCTTGAAATTTCAATGAATAATAATAATAACAATGGAAAAAATTCTATGAAAAAAGTTTTTCATCGAATTCGTCATAAACAAATTAGTTAATATTAAATTTTGTATTTTTTGTATTTTTTAAAAATAAAATGTTTTCGAAACAGAAAATAAATTATTTTTACCTATGATTGGTATTTTGTTATTTTATACTCTTTCGTAGAATAGAAAAGTATAAGTATGAAAATTTAACGTATTTGAATGAAATTGATTTTTCAAAAATATTTTTTTTTATGACGAAAAAACAAATACGAATTTAGTTCATTTAATTAATAAACTGAAATAACTGTTTTTTGTAAATATATTACTATTTATCACTCAAGCTGTATAATAATGTAGTTGAGATTTAATGCACTAAATAACACTTGCCTAAAATTGTGTGACAACATAATATTATTGGTATTATTGTGCAGTAGGTGTCATCGTCATATCGTCTTTTGACTTCCTTTTTCGCTTGTTCTATTTATTACATGTTTCCTACACAAACCTGATTTTTGTTCTTGTTTTTTTTTTTTCAATAACAATGTTTATTTTTATTTATTAAAAACGAAAATATTTCATATTATACTGAAAAGGATCATCAAGAAAACTAGCTCAATTGTTTTTCTTTGACAATATTCTATTAACTCTATTCATTCTCGATGAGATGCAGCCGTTTTCATATATGAATGTTATTTACACAATGCACAACATAATTTAACTTATTGACATGCTTTATGAATGTGATTATACACGTATCAATCAATGTCATCTTGTCGTGCATGATGCAATTATTTTGTGCTAAAGTATAACAGAATGGTGAAACGGCCGTTACAAAGTGTATCCAAGAAAGATTTTATGAAAAGTTATTTCAATTTCTATGATAAATTATGAACAGAAGCGATATTCAATAATTATTCTTGATATATTTTATCGTTGTAGAATAATAAACAAGTTAGATTTAATTATTAATTGAATTGATGCATAATTTGATTAATGATATTCGAAAATTGGCAACGACTTAAAGCATATCTTTTTTCTTTTGAATATAGCTGAATTATTTTGTAGTTTGATATTTTCTGTATTTAATATTATTCGATTTGAATACGATCTAAAAACATGAGCAGATATGAGTTTAAAGAAAAAATGAATTTACTTAAGCTTTATATGATTGCTCTTCCCATATTTATCAGTAATAAGCCTAATTCAGTCAGAAATGTTTTATGAAATGTTTTTCTTACTTATCATTGTTGTTGAGACAACAGAAACAATAATAGTCTGCTTCATTCATTTCACAAGCAATTATTCTTTTGGACTGTATTCTTCAAGATATATTTTGTTTTATATTATGCTTGCCACTGATACTATTCATTTTATTAACGGTTGATGATCGATTACATGGAAATGGTGATTAATTATAAAATGAACCATACATTATGTATTTCATTTTATGTTATGATTATTATTCTCTATTCTATTTGATGGCATTCATCGAAGGTGTATTGGGCCAGATTTTGCTCGTTTTATAGTAAAACCGATCATGACTAGACTAATACTACTTGTGGTCATGAATGATGATGGATCTGAAGTTAATATTGGTGAATTCGTTCGAAGCCTAATGATGCAATGCCAAAAGAAAAACATTGATGTTACCTTAAATAAATTCAATTTCATCTATTGAACGTTCATTTTAATAAATTTCGAATGATTGTGACATATATGCTGAGTATACTGTCAAATAGAGCCTTATGAACATATATAATACAATAGGAGAATGAATAAAAGTAAATTAATAGTTGTCAAAGATTGATTATTTCCAAAATCTGCTCACATGAATTACATAACAAAAAGAGCTGATATCATCTAATTGGATAGAGAAAAACCATTAGCGGAAATTTCTACATAAAAAAAGAGAACATTATTATATGAAGGTTAGAAACGATGAATGATCGACGATGGACAGGAAAAGAAAATTTAGTAGAGTTATTATGAATTGCTTCTCTCTTTTCCAATATTGAGCCATTGGCAACATCTATTTCTTTTGTTGTACTTGGAATTAAGATGAATATTTTATTTGATATGATGAAAATAATCATTCTTTAGTAATCAACTGCTTTAATATTGTTCTAACAGACTTCAATCAAACGTAGATTTTTCATCAGTGAGATAGTTGAATAGATCATTTCAATATTTATGGATACTTAATAGAAATAAAAAAACTTGATAGTGACTTGATATGTACGGTTTAAGCACGAAAGTTAATGAAAATATCCATAAAATAAACAAAGATTGTGTCTACGTTCGCGTCTGTTTAGATTTCTTTGTTTTTACAGTCTCGCTATGCTAAAAGATATGCATCGATGAAATCGATGTGCTAAACATCTATAATGTTGAATTCGTACAATATGTGACAAACTAATCTTTCAAACCATATTGTGCATATTTTTACAAAAAAGTTTAAATAGAGTATAAACTTAAAAACGATATTCAAGTTCGAACAAATTATGAGTGACCAGAAATATTAACTATTGAAAATGATTCCAATAAATTACGCGAGAAAAAACTTCTGTCAAATCCTATTGTCATCATGTATCATTTTACAAGAATATATTGTCAAGTATTCAGTTACCTTTATTTCTATCACATTTTGGAAAAATGTCTCATCCAGGTCGAACTCTAGTAAATACTAGTTCAATTTTTCAGAAATTTTTTTTCTCTTCTCTATTGTGTGCTTTTGATCATTGAACATATATCTAAGATTTCATTCACCATATCGATTTCTATCTTCAGCATGTCTCTAAAGTATTTTCTATTGCTTTCGACTATTATGATGAAAGTTCTCCTGATTCTATATGATGCTGAGTGAAACCACTACTAATTGAAATCCTCTATAGTTTAGGCACGTTAAGTTTAATTGTTTCGTATAAGTTTAATTTATCAGAAAAAAACACGTGTTCACATTTCACATCAAATAACAAATGAAATATCATATTATTAATCATCGTTGTGATATTGTTTCCAATAATTTGTCAGCAAGAGCTTTGCCACCAGTTTTTTTCTGCACAGGTGCAGTACTGTTCGATATTGATAAATACATTTCAAGTAGTAGAATTGTTTCTGTCAGCTGAAGTTGAGCAAGATCAATTCTATGGAAAATAATTCAATAATAAATACATTTAAGATAGTATTACAAGTTTTATACTTTCTAAAAGCAGCATCAAGTTTTTGTATTTGTGCTTTTTCCATAGGTGATAATATATCTTCTACTTCTTTAATTTGTTCTTCTTCAGCGTTTTGTTCTCGAAGACTATGAATAATAGCATCAACTTTATCACGTTTATCAATTAATTTTCTATGACGTTCTTTTTCAAATTGATGTCTTTGCATTAAATTTGACATTGTCTATTTACAAGAAAAAAAAAATAAAGAAAGTTTTATATATAAATTAATAAGACTATTTATTGTTATTTTTGATATACTTTATAAGAATGATCAAGTAATGATAAAACGCCAATGTATAAATTTACACGAAAAAAATAAAATGTTCGAGTCGGATTAAAATCATTTGCTTTTGATAATTCCTACATGAAAAATTAAAATTAAAAACAAAACAAAACAAGTGCATCAAAAAAGAACAAATCTACTTCTAATGTTAACATTCCATCAATAAACATTGAATAAACGTATTGTTGTGCTTCTTTTGCATTGATCATAGCCATATCTTCAATCTAAATAAAAACAAAAAAGATAAAAATGCCAAATTCCAAAGAATTAGTTACTTGTTTTTGTGATAAACAGCCGCGTTCTTCAAGCATATTATAAATTCTTAATGCATTTGAACCAAATCTTTCTCTTAGAAATGATTGAATATGACCTTTAGTTAATCCACTCAATGCTTTTTGAAAATCTTCAAAACAAAAAACAAAGAAAGCAGAAAAATTGATTTATATTAACAAAAAGAAACAATCCGAAATTAAATATTTTTCTTACCTACAATATAAGTTCCTCTTCCATGATCACCAACTTTTATAAGGCAATTATTCTAACAAAGTTTCAATATTCAATCTTATTAAATTATATAATTCGATCTTACCACATCACCCATAATAATATTCATATATTTTTGTAATAAATCTTCATTCATTTGTAAACCAGTTGTTGCTATTGTTTTAGCAATCTGTAAACAAAGAAAATTTCTTTTTTTTAAAGAAAAAAAAAATGATTTACGTCTATAAATGATATTGGTATAGTTCGTTCTGGATTTTGTTTTACTTCAGCTAAACGGAGTATTGTTCGAACGATTTCACCGGCATTCTAAAAAATTATTGGATAAAATAGAATTTCTTTTTGAATCTTCCATTTTTACTTGATCTATTCGATTTGTAAATGCTTGAATAAGCTCCTGATCACGTAAATAAGCAAAAAAACGTTGAAAATTAACTTTCCAAAAAATTTTTTCATCACCAAATATTGGTTTAGTTGATTTAAATCTTTTTGTTGACGGTTCATTTGATTGATCTTGTTGATTTGATATTAAATATTTCCATCCATCTTGTGTTAATTCTGGTATTTGTACAAGATTTGTTAATGAATCTTCAACTACTTCTGATACATTAGATTTCGTTTCATTTATTGTAATACGTTGTAAAAATTGTGCTGAAACTAATGATTTAAATGATTCTTTTATGGATTGTAAACTATGAATTTGAGGATCTTTGCCAGCTTTTATTAAACGTTCATATACTTCAACTAATAATGTACTCATACGTTGTTTACCATTTAATAAAAGTTCTTCTATTATTAATTCACCATCAAAACCATATAATTGTCTAGCACAATGAATACATTTTGAATAATGTAAAATATATAATGTTCGTTTGAGATTAAAGGCATATAAAATACGTTTAGAATCTGTACGAGCACCTCCATTACATTCTACTATGTCATGTATAGCTAATGTTGCGAGAGATCGTGCAATATTAACTGCTGGAATTTTAAGATCACGGACAAGAAGAGCAAATGGTAGTGGACCTTTACGATTGAGATATGAAGCAACTTCTTTTGATGTTCCATCAGGAAATAAGTCTCCAATTAAATCAAACGCTAAACGAATATGATGTGTTGTCATATCTAAAATACAAACAGTATCATATGGTTTGTAAATCAAAGATTGTACATCTTTGATTAGATAATCTAAATTTAAGACGAATATGAATCGTATTAATTTATTAGTCAAAATGCTCTATTATCATAGTATAAAAACAAGTTTCGAAAACTTTCTTTTTATCCAGATTTTACTGTAAATAGGGTTAGTGAATGATAAGTAGGTGGACAGTTCAGTTGACAAACAAGAATTAAAGGAAAAGAAATAGAAGGAATTGTGAAAAAGGCTGACTCTTCAGAACTATGATTTTTTTCTGACACAATTAAAGTTTATTACATTCTATCGAAAGGTAAACTCAGAGATTTGAATAGAGCCTGTTGGGTCCTATTTTTTTTGGATTCGGTTAAACCATCCTTTCATACTTTAAATGATATTTTCCAATCATAATAGGATAGACGCTCCGAACATATGAGATGCTTTCTTCTGGTTTTTGTATTCGATGACTAGTGTATCCTACACATTTCTCGGATGAAGTCATCTGAGAAATGTGTAATGTAGAGTCGACTGGGTCCAGATTTGAATAAATATGAAAAAGATTAATTCAGGTAGTCTCTTGATTTCTTGAATATTTAAAATTTTGAATAAAATACGAAGAAATTTGTTGCTTTTTTTATTGTTAAAATCACGAACCACAAAAATATAAAAAATTGAATAAACTTAATCTTTCTTTCCAGTTGATTCTTTTATGAGTTCGACTTTTGTTTTTTTGCCTGATTGATCATCACGAAATGCGACATAAAGAAAAGCAATTAATATAATATGAACGACGATAACAGCTACAGCAGCTGAATAAATATAACTACTCGCATCTGTCATATTAAAGATTGTTCCAAATATATAATCCTTTGTAATAAAAAATGATGAAATGGGTGCCAGTGTCATCATAACAGTAAAGAAAAGCATTTTACGAAAAACAGTCCATATAACTGCTTCATTAGCCTTATCATCATCTTCAATAAGTTTATCGACTGTTGTAGTCGGTTGTATAACTGATGTTCGTTGCATCTGAAAATAAATGTCTATACATATACATGAAATCTAACAGAAAAATATCGAGATTTTCTTTGTTTGTTTTATTTTTGAACATCTTTTTTATTTATATTAGTATACAGAAATGTGTACATAAATTTAATACAACAAAACTTTTTATTTAATTAAGTCCAGGTAAGATAATTCCAACATTTTCCATAAGTTTATTTGTTAATGGATCTGATTTTGATGTTGATGAATTTGTTGATATTATTTCATTACCAAGACAAGCCATTAAATTACATGCACATAATGTTCCATCAAAAAGAATAGCTGAAAGATTATCAATTGATGTTGCTGCTGATGTACCACGAGGATTAAGATGACCTAATTGTCGAACTTTTTCACCCATTTTTGTTAATGATTCACCAAGTAAATAAATTCCAGCAGCTATATCAACAATATCATAATTTTTTGGTGGTGTAATTATTGGTGATGTTATTGTTTGTTTAATAAAAGCGTTTGGTGGTCGTATCGCTGATAATGATGGTTGTTGTTTAGAATATTGATTTAAAGTTTTTTGTAAAAGTAATGGTGGATGATCATCGATAGGCTTTTTTCGTTTTGTTGATTTTGTAGTTTTTGTTGTTGTTGTTGTTGATGTTGATGATGGCGGTGGTGGCGGTGGTGGTGATGTTGTTGGTTCAGTACTAGTTGATGCTTTTAATAATTCAGCTGTTATTGGATAATGATAACTTTCTTTTTCAGCTTTAAGACACCAACGTTGTCGATCATGTGCACTCATTTTTTTCCATGTACGATAAAGACGTTTATCATCAAGTGTCATAGTTCGATGACGTGCACGATATTTCATAGCCCATAAACTAAAACCATCAAGCATTTCACTTGACATTGAACCTAATGTTGCAGCTAAACCTAATGTTCGATCATGTTCTTGTTTAGTACCACTTGTTGTCCATTCTTCTTCATCACTTAATACACCGGATGAATGATCATCATCAACATCTAAACCTTCATCTTCATCATCATCATCTTCTTCAGATGTTTGTTCTTCATCTATTGAAAAAAAAATTCAAATAATGATAAAAAAAACACAGCATGATAGCAAGAAGAAATATTATTACGAAATTCTTCATCATCACTTTGTCTTTGTGTTACTCCATTTTCATCATCACTTTCAACATCGTCACCCATAACCATTTGATTCGAATCTCGTTTCGTTTTAGCTAAATAAAGAATTATTATCATTATGAAATATGTCCATAGTGATGAACAAAAGCTTTTCTTCAAGACTAAACTTTATTTTCATATATATATATATATATATATGTTAATCAAAATCAAACTTAGAAGAGAAGACAACTATATACGATATTCTTTGGTTAAAGGAGCTTAAATAACTATAGTCGACAGAAAGCTGTAAGGTTAATTTAAAGTAAGAATGTATTGATTTATGACACCGTATAATAACGGTAGAATATCTGCGGTATCAAAAACTATTAATCTTTATCAAATCTCTAAGTCTTTCATAATTCTCATTTGATTTCCTCAAACAACACAAACAATATCAACATTAGTTAGAATCAATAAAAAAAGTCTTCTATTTCAACTTCTCTAGACAACCTATTAAGATATAAATATCTATCTAAGATTGATCTTCTTTAATGTATAACACACTTCCATTGCATCTGAAGACGAGCATAGTTCTAACAAATAAACGTGTATTTCTTCTATTTAATGTTAAACTGAAAGAATAAATCCTGAAGACTACTGCTTCAATGAAATCAATTGTGTTTTTTTTAATTAATAAAATTTTGTCTCTTACCACTTGAAACAGTTTTAGGTGTTGTTGATTTTCTTCCTCGTCCAACACGTTTAACTGATGGTGTTGTCTGTTTTTTACTTTTAGGTGATCCAGTTGATGATTTTCTTCCTTGAACATTAACCATAGTTGGTAAACTTCCATTTTTAATAGCTTCAAGATCAGCTTTAATAGGTGTTTGTTTTTTTTTCGAATATGTTGATGGACGTTTTGGTTGTATAGTTGAATGAACAGGTGATAATGGTGGTGATATAGTTGCACCTTGAACAAGTTCTTTAAAATAAGGTGTATATTTAATAGTTCGACCTGACTTTGTTTGTTTAACTTCACTAAATTGTGATTCATGTGGTGGAATTTTCACCGGACTTGGTTCATCAAGTGAAAGCGTATTAACTGTTGTACCAATTAAACGACTAATTACTTTTTTACGCGATGTTTGTTGTTTTTTTTTCGATGGTGAATTTATTGTTAATAATGATTCATCATGTTTATTAATAGGTAATGGTGAATTTTGTTCTTCATCAAAATTTTCATTATTATCATCAATTTTTAAAGGTATTTCATTATCAGATGACTCATCAGCTGATAGTTCATTTGTTTCATGTGTTATGTTTGTTATTATTCGATTATCGGATGTATCTTGAACAGATTGTGAACGTAAATTAAATTTTAATTTTATTTTTGGTGTGGGTGTTGGAGGATTTTCTGTTTGTTCATCATGAATTATTTTTGTTTCAGGTAGAGATTCATTAGTTGATTCTATTGATGAAATATTTTTTTCAATTATTATTGGTGTTTCAGATGATTTTGTTGATTTTGAACGTCGACCAGGACGTTTTTCTGTTGTTGATGTTGTTGAATCTGTTGCACTTATTTTTGGTTTAAAAAAATAAGCTATACCCGACATATTTCTAAAAGGCAAAACATTCTACAAAT
Source organism: Rotaria sp. Silwood2 (assembly GCA_905329745.1). NCBI lineage: Eukaryota > Metazoa > Rotifera > Eurotatoria > Philodinida > Philodinidae > Rotaria > Rotaria sp. Silwood2. Next base: position 1,243,315 of record CAJNSZ010000004.1, on the reverse strand, counting down.
ATTTGTTTGTAATTTTTCTATATTTCACAAACTGAAGAAAACAAAAGCGAAAAAATAATGTTTTGATAACTTTTTTTTTCATTTTCCTGTTTTTTTGACTTTCTTTTTTTTTAATTTACACACAACAAAAGACAAAACAACAAAAGATTTCGTTTTTTTTATAAGATGTAAAAAATACTGAATGATATGAGCAGATACAATGAAAAATATTTAAACGTGATTAAGAATTAGAATTAAAATTAAAATAAATGCCACATATGGTTTCATTCGATTGGTTTTTGACATTTCAATTTGATAAAAATCATCAATAATTGATGTTGTTTGAGATGATGACGGTGGATTATATGGATAATAATGATGTTTTATATAATAATTATTTTGTTGTTTATTTTTACGATTTTTTTCACGATGACGAGTATGAAAAGAATTATGGAGATTTGATGAATGTGAACGAACTAGATTATTATTAAGTTCATCAGATGGATAAAGATGAATATTTGTAGGGAAAAGTTTTGGAGATGCTGTTGTGGTTAGTAATTGATGAGAAGGATTTATTTGTGTCCCATAAAAAACTAAAGACCAATTGAGAAAAATAACTAAAAGAAAAAAAAATAATAATAAACATTAAAATTACAGTCGATAATATAGTAGAATAGGTTTTCTCTACTTTGGTCGAAAGTAAAAATGATGAAAACTAACGTGGAGATTTTCAAATATTTACTATTGAAATAGAGCGAAAGACAAGAAAAAAAGCTTTTAACTGACCAATCACTTTCGAATTCAGGTTTGCTGAATACGATAGGCTTCCGTGAAATATGAAAAACTCTCCAGAGTAAATTCTCTTAGGCCTTCTGTCCAGAGTTATAAGCACTTGTTAGAATTTTAGTCTCTGGCATGGTATATACCAACAAATCAAAATGATGGTATTTCGAGTTGAGATATTGCCTGTATACAGGTCTATTTATGATTAAAATGTTCTGATATTTCAGCTATTCAGAACATTTCACTAACAAATAGACCTATGCGTCGATGATATTTCAGATCAAAATACCATCATTTCATTTATTGGTATATACCATGTCAAAGGTTAAAATTCTAGTAAAATATCTATAACTCTGGACCGAAGACTTAAGAGGATTTATTCTTTGAAGTTTTTCATAATTCATTGAAGTCTACCTCAATGTATTGAGTCAGAATTGAAAAAAGATTGGCCAGTTAAAAAACGTGCTCTCATTAGTTTATCAATGTTAAGTAATGTTCCTGTTGAATAATCATAACTTTTTTTTTTATAACCTAAGACAAACCATTGAGAAGATCAAATGCTGTCGACCGTTCAATACATCCAAAGGGTGTAGATATTGCTTTACTCTTCACACATACATTTCACCCTTCGACCAAAGTTGATTTTACTGTAGAATAACTATAAACTCATTGAGAATCAATTCAATGCTCGTAGGAACGCCGAATTCTCAATATCTATGCTAAATAAAACACTACTACTAACCATTATTTTCCACATCAACAATTTCTAAAGTCCAAAGGCCACGTGGTGATTCACCCCAATTATGTACTGTCATAAATGGCCAATTATTAAATCCATCAATGGAATCATCTTCAACTCTTCGACCAAGTAATGTTGAATTTGTACCCATTGGTGAAGTTAAAAATATCTGTAAATTTCCTTTTTGACAGAGAAAAAAGAGACCAATAAAGATAAATATATTTTTGTTAAAAATTCTAACATACCACGATATTTAACTTTAACAGATATTTTTGATTGTACATGTTCAAGAAAATTAATTTCATTTTCTGTATTCACACAAGCATCAGCATACATATGAATAACAACACGTTCATATTTTTTAAATGTTCTTTACATAATAAAAATTTTAATGTTTCATTTTCTTTTCGATTTTGTAACTTACTTTGCAATTATATTTGGATCATTTTGATGACAAATACGTTGAGAAGGAACTGTTCTCCATTTTTGAGCCTAAACAAAAACAAAATAGATTTTTTTCTCTTCGAAATAATAAATTTCTTACTTTTAAAACTAATTGAGCAGCATCCATCATACCAAAACCAAATGCATGACTAACACGTTTACCTACACCATTTGTTTTCCAGTCTAATGCATTTAAAAATTTTGGTTTAGCTGTTTCAACAATTAAATGTTGAATATCACGCCATGTTAAATTACGATTAGCTTCAAGTGCTAATGCAATTATACCAGCAGCCATGGGAGCTGAAGCTGATGTTCCTTTATAGAAAAAAAAATCGAAAGAAAAGCAAAACTTCTAAAAATCAATTCGAACCAAAAAACAAACTAATTTACCTGTATGATTTTCTGTACATTGACTTCGAAGATCAGTTGAAACAACTTGTTTTTCATCGGACGCTCCACTACTATATGTTGTTGCTAATGTTGATGAACAAGATTCGGAATACCATGGTATATTACCATTTTCTGTGGCACTTGATATTGATACTGTATAAATTGAATTTGTATAACCATCACAATTACAATTATCATCATCTTTTCCACCATTGCCGGATGCCCAAACATAGATTGAACCAAGACCTTGACGACCCTAGAGAAAGAAAAAAAAAAACAGATAAAAAAGGAATATTTTTTTCGATGATAGAATTTACATATTTTATTCCATTTTCAAATGCTGCTTGTGCTAATGTAGCTGGTCCATCAACAGTTTTTCCATCATCATCCGGTCCCCTGAATCAATTTCCTTCATAAATAATTTATGATATAAAAAAAAGAATTTACTTACCAACTAGCTGAATAAATATCAATAAAATCTGGACGAAAACTCAATGCCATCGATTCAACTAAATCAGTTACTTCGCCATCTAATAAACGAATACCTAAAATAAAAATCGAAAATATCTAAAAGTATATCCATGTTTTTTCTTTTTGTTAATTCTTACCTCCAATTCGTGCATTATATGCTACTCCGACATTACATATATTATTATTTGCTGCAGCAGCTAAACAAAAATAAAATAATTATTTCCGAAAGAAACGAACTTCTTAGATTTCTTACCAACTTCACCAGCACATCTTGTTCCATGTCTAATGAATAAATAACAAAAGCAAAAATCAAATATAATTTTTCACATATTCTCATTCATCATATAAAAACTAATAAATCATGCAGTACAGAAAAAAAGAAAAGAAAAATAAGTAAACATCATTCTCATCTCTAGGCATGCTGATAAATAAAATACAAACAAATTTATCATAGTATTGTCAATGTGAAAAAATCCTCATTCTCTATTTACTTATTATCATTAGTCGCTGTCATTCGGGGTTGTGGATCGCTGTCATTTCCATTGATATCATAACTAGCACGCGGTTCCTATAAACAATATCAAGTCTAATTTAACTCTCATATATATATACTTTTTAAAATATTTTGTTTCTTATGTCTCAATAAAAAATAAGCAACAAAAAAAAATTTTTTTTTCTTCTACTTGTTTTCATTTGTTGGATCATAACGTGGTTGTGGATCATTGTCATAACCATTGATATCTGTACTTGCTTGTGGTTCCTAGAAATTTTTTTTTTGACATGCAAACATGCAATACACATCACATTGTAAAATGATATATATACTTACATAATTTTGTATTAAATCTGGATGATCTTTCTCAATACCATCGTCAAGAATTGTTACGACAACATTTTTACCAGTAAAACCAAGGCGCCATGCACCTGAAATGTTCATTGCTCGACCATGTTCATTTTCATCATGCTTTTAAAGGAAACAAAGTTAGGTGTCTCAAATGATTTTCAAAAAAAAAAAGAAAGATAAAACTTACCATGTACCATTGCTTATCCCATTCTGGATCATTAAATTTCGAAGGCGAAGATAATTTCATTGGATGATAAAACATTATATTACGTTTAACACGTTTTTTAACTTGTTGTTGTTCAACCCAATCAATTAATGGTTCATGTTTAAGTTCATCAAGTAGATCATTATCAGATCCATCTAATGAACGTTTTCGTCGTCGATTTGTTATTATTTGACGAAATACAAAATAATTTTGATTTGGTATTGCCTTTTAATAAATTATATATTATAAAAAGAAATTAATAATTTTTTTTTTTAATATTTTACTTGTCGTTCAAATTTTAAGTGATATTTTTCAGCTAATGATCGAGCTGCTTGTTCACCTTCATTAACATGTAAAACAAATTCGTTTGTATATTTCAAATTTTCAATTTTAGCAAATGCGACGATGATAAAGAGAATTAAATCAATAGTAACAATGATATGACGGGTAACAACAATAAGCATGTCCTCGATAATGACGCCGAATAACTTTCGGCCATATCACATTGTTCGTTGTCTATTGGTCACGATTAGTCTTAGACTTAAATATTTAATGATTAATACGATTAACAATATAAGAGATCAATTGCTTATCTACAATAGACATATACTTAACAATTTATGATAATCAACTAGAGTATATAGCAAAAAAATGAATGTATCTTTTATTTCATCACAATTGATTGTCTTTCGACTTATGTAGAGAAGTAGCATCAGACACGCTTTCTTCTTTTCTTTTGAAGACTAACTAGAAAAAAGAAGCTCTCTTGGGGAATCAACATAAAAATGAAACAGGGGAAAAATTAAATACGATGAGAACAAAACTCAAACCAATCAAGGTCACATATCTTCTACACATGCCGAGACATGTCATTAACCTTCTGCTTTCAAACAACATGCTTACATGCATATAAATATTTGTAATGCAGCTGTATAAGTGTCACTGTTATTATATATAGATCTATCAATAAATCTGACACATGTCTCATTGATGTCTTAGGTCACTATGTTTGATGTCTAAATGGGTTACACTTATCTTGAGTTACTTACTCATACGTTCATCATGATAATCAAGATGGATCCATATTTTCTTACGTCAGAAAGAAATAAAAAGAACCTTCGTGCAAATGTATACACATATAAGAAAGAACCACACGGAATCGATCTACTTATCGTCAATGATTTTATACTTACACATGGGAGAAAATTGAGCAATGAACAATTGCGTAAAAACAAAAAAAAACGAGAGCAGAATTGCGTTCAATTCGCCTTTGTCTTTCCGTCTGTTTATACTATTAGTTCGTTCTACCTTGCATTTCTCATTATATTACATGACGTTGATAATGTACGTCTACTTTTCTCGCCGTCGCCGTCGCCGCCATCATCAGATGGAAAATGAATTTATTCATGCACAATATAAATAGTTTACTCACATGTTATACCTATCCTGAAATTACTCATTTTCATCCTTATACAATGAGTTTTACATAACCATCTAGTGTACATCTGACATTCTTTTCATATTCTCTTATTTCCTCAGATGATTGATAAAACTTTTTGTTGTAACAAAAAACTATCATATTATAAATGAGAAAAAAAAAGAATGTCTAATGTAAAAAATAGAAATGATGTTAAGAATGTGAATGTGATGAACACATAACAAATCTTATATAGTTCGATAATCATCTTTCGCTTTCCTTTTTTTAATATTTTCTATGGGGCAGTCAACATCTGCTTCTCGATTTGTCGCATATACATACTTCAGAAAGAACGGACATGTTTACTCATTCGATTGTATGTGCGTGCATCTCTTTTCATTAGAACCAGATTTATTATGTGTACAGCAACGGTTTGATTAGTTCTCTCTGTCTCTATATCGATGAGTTTCAAAGGCAAAGAATATTCTGTCAGACAGCAACTTCCGTTTTATTAATGAGATGCACTTGTGTTTACTATGTCAAGTTTTTCTTTTTTAGATACATTCTGATTGACATTAATTACTTTTTTTCTATTTCTTATTCATTCAAAAAAAAGGTGTCATGTCTCTCTCTTGGTTTGCTATTCAACTTACCAGGGAAATCGTTGAAGAAAATGTCCACACACAAAGTAATGTGTCGAGTTCATCTAGAAGGCATCTCCTTCTTCTGCTTCTTCGTGTTCTTGTTCTCGTCTCTCGTCTTTTTTTTCTCCTTTCCTTTTCTGTGTTTCTTTTGCGTTCAGTGTGTCCAATAATGATGCTGGATTAAATATTGGTTGAATAGTAGTAGTGTTGGCAGTCGTTCTTGTTCATGAGACATGATGACAAGTGGAAGCTATGGATAATAGTAATTGATGAATAGAATTTATTCATCTGAAAAAATATATAAATAAACATACTTAAATGTTCAAAATGAATACCACATGCTCGAGGGGAAGTAAATTATTGAGGAAAGAGATCAATCATTTTAGTTATAAAACAAAAAGAAAACGATAAAAATTTTCAAAAGAAAAAAAAAAAGAAGTCTTATTCATTTATATCCTCATGAGATTGACACGTCGAGGCCTTCGTAATGCCATTCTAATTATCTACATCCGACTTTTCTTATTCATTCATATTTGTATTATCCTAAAGAGAAAAATGTGTTGATCAAAAAAGAAAAAAATGCAAACGAATAGAAAAACAAAAAAAAAATAATTTAACAATTGCGTGACTATCATGTAAAGAATATTCAACTTGAGCTTCCTATTAGAATACATAAAAACCTTTCAACAAGGTCGTTTACATTTATCATCTATTCTATATAGATAGATAGATAGATAGATTGGAAACATCATATAATATAAACGTATGTGTATATGACGTAATTTATTCTTATCATACAAATCATTTGTTTATAAGAAACAAATATTTATCAGAAACAGGTTTTATCGATAATTCATAAAAGACTTTCAAAACCTTGTAATCAATTAAATACGAATGTCATATAAATATAACATATGTTGAATAACGCACGAGTCTTTAATTTATAAGTAATAATAACAATTTAAACTATTAATTGTCAATTTGAATTTAATCAATTATCTATTTATAAAAGTTCAACGAATTTCATCTTCATCTTAAATCTAATTACATAATATTCACATTATTATCTATTCACATATGTTTTTTTCTTCTATATCGATAAAAAAATCATCTAAACTATGTCCCCTAAGGTATAGAAATTATAGAAGAAAGATATAACTTACTATTGAATGCTGACGAAAAATTCCATTAAAACAACATCTTTATCAAAATTTGGTCTCTCTCTAGATCGACAACTCTCTATACACTAATTGATCCAACCAACAGAGAACATGAAATAGTGCGAGTGCAGCTGATGTGTACAAGTACCCAAAATGAGATTAACATAGAAAATTAATGTAAAAGGTGATTCAAAAGTTTCGAGCCCTTTCAGCGTGGAAAATCTATCTATATATATTTAATTGATTGAAATATATAATTTTGTAAAGGAAGATTAAAACTATCATCTGACAGGAAAAAAAAGACATCTCGAAATGCATAAATGTTGTTCAATGTTATGGTTATTTTATTGACCTTGATTGAATTTTATCATCTTAGATTTTTTGAGAAAAATTTAAAAAGAAGTTTTTTTTTTTATAATAACTGTATTTCTTTTGTTAGCATGAGTTTTATATAAGTCTTATCATTTTCAAGGAATAATATTCATCATATTTACTGATTATGATTGTAATGTCTTTTGCAAAATAGAAGGCGAGTTGTTATCTTCTGAATAATTCTCGCTGAGTACAAAATATAGACCTGCAGCTTTCACCGTTCGAAAGATGCTTTTGAGTCAACATTTTTTTCCTCTGCGTATTTTCACAATACTCGCAATTCAAATTATATATCAAAGCACCCTTTTGTTTCGCTATAAAATTATCACATATTTCATTATCTTTCAACCTCTTATTTCAAGCGAATTAAAAAAACAATTGATCATTTTATAGGAAAAAAGGAAGATTTGAGCTACATGTTGATATGAAAAGAGTTGATATTACCGGGAAAATACGCAAAGACAAAAGTATCTAGAAAAAAGCATATTTCGCTCTAATGAATTTTATACAGATCAATGGTCCGAATATCGCTCTTTCGAACGGTGAAACCTATAGGTCTTAAAAGCTTTTTATTTTGAGAGTCTTATTTTATGAAGCATACTGTTTCCAACTTATTCTTTGCTATGTCAATGACTTGATTTTCTTTCTTACAGTTTTATTAAAAATAAAGAAAGCCTCAGTATGCATTTCAAAAGCCAGATAGATGAAATGTAGCTAATATAAAACTTATGAGGCATCACTCGACAAGATTTAAGTTTATATGAAAATGTCAAACAAAAAGTTACTCATAGATGAAAAATTTTTTGGTGTAGAAAAATAATTAACAATATTCCAAAGAGGTTGAAAACTAGGTTAATGCATGACAGATGTAAGATAAAAATATTCACTCAAGATTAGTAAAATAATCGAAACGTTAGACTACGTTTATGCATTTCGAGATATCCTTTTTTATCAGATGATAAATCTAATCTTTCTCTACAAAGTCACATATCTCGATCAATTAATTGTATGTAGGTTTGTCATACTGAGAGGAGTCGAAACTTTTGAATTACCCTTTAATATTTTGAAAAATTTACTTTTTTCAAATGTAAGGTTATTTCTTATTAATATCATAAGAAATATGTTAATCATACCTCGTTGTTGTTTCAATCTTTGCATAGACATCAGTCAAAAGAAAGCTGATATATACTTCTTTCATTGATAAGAAGAAACTTGAATCTAAGAAATTTAATATTACGAATTCTTCTTGTTAAAATAACCGATACTTCTGATCATGTCGATATATCATCTAAAATCAACGAATCGAAAACGAAGAAAAAAGTACGATATACAATATTGATTTTCTTCTATAACATGACCACGCTCTGTTACTGCAATGCCATTTTTATTAAACAATTCAACTAATTTTTCTTGAGTTTTACTCATCTGCAAAAAAAAACTTCATTTTTGATATAATGAGAATATTGATTTAACAAACAATCTATCTGTGTAGCTTGTAAACAGAATAGAAAAAAAGACAGAATGTGACTAGAGAAAAGAAAAAGAAAGATTAACCGATAGTAAAATTCATCAAAAGAGGTCGCGTTGTACATTTTATTCTTCACTGATATTAATATAAATTCATATCCAGAACAGTTTTTTTGATAAAAGACAAAATTTTTATTTCGCAGACGCAGTGTGTAAAATTGCGTGTACTTTGCATTTAGCAAGATTTCGTACATTTTGATTCTGCACTTTACATTTACTATTCAGAACCTTGCATCACGCTACCCAAGCTTCGCAGTCGTCGTATATTTTTGAAAACGGTTCTCTAATGTTCTCTGTTTTAGACATCTGGCCTATAATTGCTACATATTCCAAAAAAAATTAATAGTTCTTTTAAAGTGATATACATCGTACCGAGAAAAGACAAGCAAATTGATTCTCGTATAACTGGTTTCCTCAACAGCGATACAAATAAAAACTACTGGTAATATATTGATATTTTTTAGTCCACTATCATATTTATTACTCTTAGTAAGTGCTTCCATTTGCTGAGCCATTACATGTGCAAAAGAGAATTTCACAATCTTAGCTCTTTTTCAAAATAGAACCAAAGACAGTGACGAAAAAGACAGACACTATTGTCTTTTAACTGCTCATATCTCCTATTACAGCTACGAAGGAACAACTGATGTTACCCCATTACTACGTAGCATAGATGGTTAAACGATCAGTTCACTATAATTTTTTTTGAGGAAAGCGTTGGTAGTGATTAAAAGACGTATCATAGTAGTTGCGTTGGCTACATCTTCTATATATAATATTGATGTTTCTAAACATTCAATTTGCAATATCGAGAAGAAAACAAACGATCACTATATTCCGTTGTTTTTATGAGATTCTTTTTTTCAATCGTATAATTGAGACATTGTCGTGAATTAAGCGACATTTAGTAAAAAATTAACAATTGAAAATTAAGAATGTTCGCGCCGTAATTCGCATTCATGATTTTGTTAGGATATTTGTTGAACAACAACAAAAGGACAAAGAAAACACAGTTAATTCAACAATCTGTGTCAATTAAAAAAGATATCTCCCTCTACCATTATTGTTCATATTTATATGCATGTGAATTATGAAGCTCTTAGATGCGTCATACAATAATGAGAAAAAACCTATGGTCCTAGTCAGTGAAAAAACAATAACTAAGTATTTGTTTTTTCTTCGTCAAGTTTCCTATTTTATGTTGATTTTATAGTTGTTTTCAATTAATGTGACACTCTAGTTTTTCTCAAATCATTTGAAAATTTTTTTCTAGAACAAAAAGAACTTGTCATATACTTTCCTATCCTATAAATTAGCAAAGGATAACTATGAAGCCTAGAGGTGATAGAGCAACAGGGTCAGCTTTATAAACAATCATCATGCCGCGGTGACGACAGCTTTCTTTTGAAGGACATTGCAAAGCTGGATGAATTTGCATGGGAATCTCATTGATTAATAGCAGCAGTTCTAGTACACTACCGTCATAGCAATGAAATTCGAAACTTTCGTTTGAATATCATCGTGCTACGGCAGGTTTTAAACTGCGATGGGTATCTCTGATAGATCTATTAGAAGAAAAGATAAATCTTGAAAAAATAATATGTTTAATATCTGTTTTTGTTTTAAACTAATAATTCAAGTTTTCTTACTAGTTAATACAAAGAGAGAAAAATCCTCTTAATTGAAAGTTTTCTCAGATTGATTAGTTAATATATAAAATGAACTAATGAAAAAAGGAATTTATAAAAATATTTAGTATGAGAACTCGTCGAAGGAATAAAATTTTTAAGAATATTATTCAATATTTATGAAAGAAGATAAGGAACTTCGCGTAAATTATATGCAAATCATTTTAATTTCCTTTCATCTTGAAAATTTCTCAAGGAGAATAGTTGAGGTTTTCAGAAAAATAAAGTTTTTCAATTGATCTTATATTTATGTTGCAGATTTTTACATGTTGAAGTAAATAAATATAAAATAGCATTATATTATCACATATTCAAGCTAATATATCTGTTTATATTATAACTTCAATGAGAATACGTGCATTCAATTAACTTATTATGCTCTTGAGTGAACACGTAAAACTCAGTTATCAGTAAAGTGCAAGCAGATATTTTGTGAAATCGATCTGCACGGAGTGTTGAAGTATATAGGATAGAAATTTGCATCCATCTCCCTCTTCCATCTCACAGACAGTGTCAGAACCCAATACAGACCGTGAAAGACAGGATCTGAACCCATCATAGACTCTGGTAGACAGCTTGAAGAGAATCTCGGAGATCACGTACAATTAACATCTAATTGGAACATATATGAACTATTTTTTGTTGAAGCTCTACACTGTAATGTAGGCAATTATGAAAAAATATGCCACAATAAAACGAACCAGTTTTTAGCGTATTAGCAACAACAGGTACATCGTGTTTCACATTTTAATCCTGCAGGATTGCGCTGACAGCTTTTTTTTTTGTATTCAAGTCAAAGCCGACAAAACTACATCGAAGCATGTAACAACATGTAAGCTTTCTTCTGATATATATTTCAGACAAGGTTGAGGGTGGGGGAGGGGCAGATTTACGATTTTATTCGACGGGTTCTTTTCAAACACGCACAAACTATTCGATAAAAATAAACATATTGTATAGAGCACAAACAATTTTTACTTCTTTATGTCATGGTGACACAGTTAGAACAATACATATACTAGAAAGAAATGATATTTGTTTTAAAGAAGGGAATACCTTTATGATTTCAAATACAGAAAACAATAAATTTTATAGCAAATGAAAGTTGGTCGAAAATGGAATTTACTAGTATTAAATAGTAAGGGTAAGGAAAGCTTTTCAATGTCGAGTTCAGGAAATTTCTATAATTTTACGGCCCAACACCGGCGAAAAATTCTTTTCATGACGCAGTTCAAATTAGATCTTATTCAAAATGATGAATGTCACAAAGTAATAGGCATTGGATTTGAAAATATTCGAACAATAATCAAAAGTGAAGTTAAAAAAATGCTACGAAAGACGGAACATAATCATTATCAAGAAAAAACTCTTAAAAAAACAGATTTTAGGTGTTTTGACAAATATAGAAACAGACATTGAGTTATTTGCAACTAGTTTATGCTCGTGTCCACCTCGTCTACGTGTTGCAAAAGGACGCTCAGGATTGCCATACTGATTATTGGTTATACACGTCGAACTTAAAAAATAAATATTACTTTATAATATTCATCGCTTTAGAACAGATCTAGTTTAAACTGTCTCATGAAAGGAATTTTTCTATACCGATTCGACATAAAATTGTAAAGTTTTCTGAACTCGACATTGAAAAACGTTCATAACCCTTATTATTTAATACTGATAAATTCCATTTTTGACGAGGTTTAATTTGATATAGAATTTACCATGTGCTCTATTTGGAATAATTGCAGTATCCCTGGAAAAATATTATTTCTCACCTAGTACAAAATTCATTATTTCTTTTCATTGAAATAAACATATTATTTAAGAAAAGGACAGGTCAAAATTATCATATAAAACATTCTGAGATATCTTTTATACAATAGTCAAACTTTGATGTTTACTACTAACTTAAAACCGATATAGATACAACTGTACTGAAAGTTATAACACACGAAAAAAATACAAGACAAGCCAATTGTATATCATCACGAGTTTTCTTCTGAGATTTTTATGATTTCCATGAATATTTTTTATGGAAATAATATCTAGTTGATAATTCCTAAATAGCACAGCAAATATCCATCACAACACACAGAAAAATAAATCGAATGAAAATCTGTTCGACGAATTAGAATTATTTAAATATCAAATAGACATCATCAATTTACTCCAGTAATAATTTTATCAAATAAATGATCCATTTGTGATCATTTAAAAGTAGCTTTATTTGTATTCTTCATTTATTTTTGTATCAGATCCAGCATAGCATATAACTAATAAAAAAGAAATGATCTATTTAATGAAAAAGTGTTAAACTAACTTTCAACGAACCATTAAGTATTTCTTGAACGACTACCTCATAATAAAACAATAATTTTTCAATTAATAAATTTTGTTTTTCTATATTAAATTTCCTTCAAGTCGATTTAAATTATTATTCGATGGTTCACATTCAATTTTAGCTAAATGAAAAACAATTTACTAAGCAAAATGAATAAATAATTACTATTCATTTTCATATTCAGATTCATCGAACTAACAAAATATAGTTTACTTTCTAATGCTGAGATTCCTAGATACTTTTTACTAATATTTGCTGACAATTCTTTCGTATCCTCGTATACACATGTTTTTCCATACTGACGTTTAGTCTTCCCGTATTTGCTTATCTTGAATTTTTATTTAGGCAGCATGTTTTTTTAATGTTTATTAAAAGAAAATGCTGCTTAAATAAAAATACATTCAATGAAAAGAGCGCAACATAGTTTGAGAACCAGAATCAAGTGTTGTAAAACAGTCCACCATTTTTTTTTAGTTCAGTTTTGTATTGATAATCTTCTGGATATGTTTCTTGTAAATATTTTTGAATAAGTGCTCTTTGATCGGCAATTGGATGTAGATTATGATGAGCACTCGCATGTTGTTCCGATGCAATTTTTCTCAAATCTATTAGCTTCATTGCTACATTTGTTTGGTTTTTTAATTCTTGTTCAATTGGATTCAACAGGTGACGAATCATTGGATGATTTTGTACTTGATCACTGAAAACTTCTTTGTTATCTGCGTTTAATAATTGCATAACTTTTGTTTCAATTTTAGACCATTCATCTATACAAAAAAATGATAGTTTTTTTTACGAATTATTTTATTCACATAATAAAATTGAAATAATCTTACTACTTCATCAGCATCTATTTGAATATCCCGCAGTAACGATTTTTATTCAATATTATCTAATCGTTGTTTTAAATGATTAATTACTTTTTTTGTGCCGCTATTTGTATTGTACATGTACCGACACAATATTTTAACTTTTGGTTCTCTTCGGTGATGGACTTGAAAATATTTTCAAATCCATCTTTAACATGAACATCAATATCCAGTGTAGCTAGAATTTGTTCGATATGATTATAAATGTCATTATTCAATGACACTTTTTGAATATTTTCAAAAATAGGTATACATGATTGAAAAGCTTTTTCTTTTTTGCCTCATTATCATTACGAATATTGATGAGATGATGTTGTTCTAATATATTACAAATACGATTAAATTGTTGTTTAAATAAAGTAGTTACAGCTGCAGAAGAACCACAACGCGGCAACCACACTCTTTGATGTGTCCAGCCAATTACACCGATTAGTGTAGAGGGTGTCGTTCTTCTGCAGTTGTACCATAAAGCATTCATAATTGAAATAATAATACATAATAAATAGTAATATATAATGAAGAATAATTTCTGATGAAAAATTAATATCCGATGAAGAATCATAATTATATGATGGAAAATATTAATATATAATGAAGAATAATATACGATGAATGGTTTATCCGAAATATTTAACGAAAAAAAAAAATTTATCATCTGGATTGAGATAAGCTATATATACACAGTGTTTATAATGGAAATCTAAAACAAAGTGTTTAGTACACGTTGTTCTAAAAGAGCAAAATGTACATTTACACGGGTTTTCATAAGCAAAATGTAGTATTGATGTTTTGTATAATAAAAAGCATTTATCATATCTGATTTATCCAGCAAAAAAACGCGCTAATTAATAAGCAAATAGAGTACAAGGAAAAAGCAATCTGTATTTGATTCATTTAGAAAGACTCATCACACAGAAGTACAACACATTAGAATAACACATAAACATTAGAACCTCGATTTAGCGTTTTTTAAATTCTAAATCATCACAAAACCTATCATGGTCGTCTTCATCATTATGAGCATCAGTATGATTTGAACAAAACTAAATTAAATATTGTAATTTTCAATTTTTTTTTGCAGCTATCATATAAGTACCGGGGATTAACTAGCATAAATCTGAAAAAGGAAAAAAATAACAAAGTAAAACAAAGAATGCTATTCAACGAATATTAGAAAAAATAAAATAGATCACTGTGTATTCATTGTAGTCACCGTTTAAGGGAAACAGCGAAATAAGGGGAAAAGTATGAAACTGAATGAAGGCCACAAGAAATCCCTAATGGCGTACCAATAGAATTCAGTGTTTGTAAAGTATGGATGATCCATGTTTCACTACAAATGAATCCCATTGGTTCGCCATTATGGATTTCTTGTGGTCTCCATTCTGTTTCATAATTTTCCCCGTATTTCGCTGTTTGCCTTGAACACGCCTGCCGGGAAGTTTTCAAACTTCAACAGGCCTGCAACTGTTTCGAGAGAGACAGAAGGCGTCCCTAGGCTGCCAGTAACCACAAGTCTTGCATTCAGGCTAGTCCCCTGTCTGCTGGACATTAAACTCCACTGACTCTAGAAAAGACAGATCAACAGTGCGCGAACGCACAAGCAATAACTCATATGTAAAGAACTGAAGAAATTTAAAATTCAGTTATGCGGACTTTGTGAAACAAATATTTATGATTCTGGTACAAAAGTAATTGAAGATTATACAATGATTTATGCTGGTCTACCGAAGGAACAGAAGAGAAGATCCGCGTTTGGTGCGGCAATTTGCTTAAACAAGACCGCAAATAGGGTGTGAAACGATGGTGGATCGGAGTGGACGGCTGCCAGTGAACGCATAACTAGAGTTCGAATGAAATGTACACCAATTGCCATCAGTGTTATCGTTGTATATGCTCCAGTTAATCCAACTAACAAAGAAATGGCTGCGAAAAGTGATGATTTCTATATTAGTCTTCAAGAAACCATTGACAAATTGCCAAGTAATGAATTGTATATTATCATGGGGGATTTTAATGCAAGAGTAGGTCAACGGCAACATCTAAATGGACATTGAATTATAGGACCACATACAGTTGATGATCAAAATCAAAATAGTGATAGACTATTTGATTATTGTTTATCTAACAACTTTGTCGTGTCCAACAACTTTTCCAAACACAAACGAGTGCATCAAACATCCTGGATGCACCCAGAAATAAAGAACTGGCACTTATTGGATTATACAATAGTCAATAGAAAGTTTCGATCAACGGTCGAAGATGTCAGATTTTTTAGAGGAGCAGCGGGTGGAGTTGGAACTGATCATCTTTTGATGCGGTCAAAAATCAAAATACATCTAAAATCAAGAAAGAAAATGAACCAACAACAATTCAGATTAGATCGGTCGAAATTAAAGGATGATAATATTTTATGATCATTTCAAAATGATAGTGAAAAGAAGCGTGAAGAAGTGGTAGACTCTAAAACTGATATTAATGACAAATATGCCGATTTCGTGAAATATATAAAAGATTCTGCAACAAAACATCGATATTTGCCTAAAGGAACTAATATAAAGAAAAACAGAATGGTTGACCGATGAAATAACGGAAAGTGTAAAGAAGAAATCCTCGGCTTCTCTCACCTGGCTACACCATCGTGGTACATCAAATGAGAGAAAATATAGAAATAAGTATGTTAAGATACGAAAACATGTGAAAATGTTCATTGATCAACGTCAAGTCGAATACTGGGATGAGCTGAGTGTAGAGATTGAAGAAGCTATCAACCAACATGATATTGCCACTGTCTATACAATAATTAGAAGATTGAAAGGCGGCAGACAAATCATTGAGCATATGCCAGTCATAGATAACAACGGAAGATTATTATTAAATTCTGGTGAAGGATTGGCTAGGTGGCGTGAGTATTTCGAAGAATTACTGAATGTGAACACCGTCATCGATCCCAGCATCATAGATTACATCTCAACGCCAACAACCACAAGAAAAGAGACAGCTCGGCAAGAGAAACCACCTCCAGTACAAGAGATATATCTGACATTGAAACAGATGAAAAATAGAAAAGCTCCAGCTAATGATGATATTACCGATGACATCTTGAAAGCAGGCGGAACACCAATATTGAAATGGCTTCATAGAACTTTTATGGACATTTGGCAGAACAAAGAGATGATGGACGACTGGACATCAGCTATACTAATTCGTTTGTTCAAGAATAAAGGGGACAAAAAAGTTTATAATAATTATCGCGGTATCTCTTTGTTAGTGGTGGCAAGTAAACTTTTCACTCGTGTGATTCTGAATCGTATTCAACTCTTAATTGATAAACGACTATTGGAACAACAAGCGGGATTTAGATCGAACAGATTTATAATTGATCAAATTTTTATTGTTAAAATGATAATGGAAAAGTGTCGAGAGTAGAATAGGCCACTATTCATGTGTTTCATTGACATTAAAAAGGCATATGACTCAGTGAACAGAGATCTACTTTGGAAAGTTTGCCGACACTATGGAATTAGTGATAAAATTGTAAGATTATTGACGTTAATCTACAACAATTCAAAAGCCACAGTGAGAATAAATGGAGAATTATCTGATAGTTTTTGTATTGAAACTAGTGTCATGCAGGGTGAAATTCCTTCTCCAGTGCTCTTTAACATTCTGTTCGATTTCATCATTCGGGAAGTGTTAGTCGAAGCGGCTGTGGCGAGAATTCAGTTGGTTTATGGAAGTAATGATTTTTTTCACGGTGCTCATGAAAAATATTCGAATTTTGAACTGGTATCTTTGATGTCTGCTGATGATCTTATCACAATGTGCAACACTATGCAAGATCTTGAAACTTTCATTAATGCATTTGAAAAGAGCACTCAGAAATACGGCCTGATGATGAGTGTTAAGAAGACATTCACTATGTCTCTTTCACAGCTGAAGGAAGATACAAATGGAAAGCTATTAACGAATCAACCATTGGATGATATTGATGCTAAGATCGTCATTAGAGGTCAAAAAAATAGAAAAAAACAGACACATTTATGTATTTAGGTTGTTAGATTTCAAGGGACCAACGTGCAGATCGTGAAATTGAGTCACGAGTAATGAAAGCAACAACAGCCTTCAACATGCGCCGGCATGTTATATGGTATAGAAAAGCAATGTCTATTGGTGCCAAACTACGAATTTTCAGAGGTTGCATTCTTCCTGTGCTTCTCTATAGAAGTGAAATCTGGTGTTTGACATTTGGCACAAGAGAATAAAATCAACGAATTTTACATGAAGTGCCTGCGTACTATACTTGGTCTCAATTTAGGGGACCGAATGTCAAATCAAACAATCTTAAAGCTCTCAGGACAACAGTTAATTGACAATATAATGAGATGCAATCGGCTCAGATGACTTGCCCACGTAAATAGAATGGAAATGGAATCGGGTCAAGCAATGTTGATGAAAAAAGTCATGTTTTCCTATTTTGCTAAATGTAAACATCCAAAGAACATCGGGATAAGGAAGCGATGGGAAGCGAAAGTGATGGACGACATTGAGAAGGTTGGGGTAAAGAACTGGAGCAAGGACACTACGGACAAAGACAGATGGCGAGAGATGATCAATAGGCATGTACGAATCAGCTGGCCACATTAAAAACATTGTATATGAATACAAAGAATGTGCCAATCTCAGACGAAAAGAGGAATTAACTGTATTGAAGCAGAAAACAGTAGCACAGATCTTGGTTAAAGATGTAAACGGAAAGTACACATATTCAAGCTGCAATCGACAATTCAAACCGCAAGGAATAACCGAACATGTGAGAGCTTGCGCGCAAACATGATGTTTGAAACACAAAGTGACAATGAAGTAGAGCAATGAGCCTAAACCAAAAATTCTCACCACTGGTTAGAAATGATGATTATCAACTAAACCATTTGGGGGTTGCTCATCTGACAAAAACAAGAATGATAATTTTTGGAAACATTCTTTTCCAGATTCCAACGGACGCTATTTTCCTTTTTCCTTATTTTTTTCCTCATGTATCTTTTTTTCTGCCCAGGACGAACAATCCGACAGTTGGATCTCGTCGGATCCTATCGGAAAAACGATCGGGTTTCATCGGATCCGATGGGGTGAGTTCGACCTGGGTGCCTCATCCTACACCGAAAGGTATTGAGCATTACTACTATTTCCTTAAACGGTGCCCACAACACATCACAATCACGATGAAAATAGATTTCTAATTTTCTTTTTGATTAATATCAATCATATAATTCGTTAAGTCTTTTTCACCAATTATATCATTTTATTTATTTATTTATTTATTCAAGTAATATTCAATCTTGAATAATTATTAGATATTATTTCATTTAAAATAAAATCTTCTTCTTCGAAAAACAAACAATATCATTTTTTTATCAATCTAGATGTCGCTTTAGTCATCAAGAATCAAGCATAACTATTGCGAGAAAAAGCAATTTTTTATTCTTTCTCTTATTTCGTTTTCGTATACAAAAATATATTATATATATATATACTGTTGATTATCTAACAGTTAATCAAGATGAAGACGAGCAAAGTATAATAATAGAACATACATCTTTCTATTCCTCGATTGAAAACGTACATATATATGGACAAAAGACAAAGAGAAAGAGAGATATCAGACACATAAGGGGGATATTCAAAGACAAGACAATGCGCAAGATTCGAGAAAAAAAAACCAGACTCGACTTTTTTCAAAGAATGGATTTTTAATATTCGAAATTGAATTCGCGCTGTTTTTTTTTTCAACCGAAATTTTATTTTCCTGAACTAGATGATGACGATGTTGTTGATTGAACAGAAACTTGACTTTGTAGTACATTTGTTGTTGTTGTTTGATTGTTTTCATTTGTATTTCCATTATCGGATGATTCCATGGTCGTGGATGATGGTGTAAAACTTGTTATTTGTGTTTGACATACACCTAAAGCAGATGATGAATGTTGTTGTGTCGGTAAATTGGGTGATTCGGGCTGGAGAAAATTAAAGCAAAGTATTGTATCATCATGTGAACTTGAAACAATTTGAAATTCATCAAATTGTAGACGAAATACACGTCCGGTATGTTCACTTAAAGTTTTTATACATAGTGATGCTGCTTGAGAACGTGGATCAAGTGCTGCCGGAAGATCCCAGATTTTAATTTTACCTATTATTAAGAAAATCAATATTGAAGTTGTGTTTTTTATTTTTAGATAAAAGAAGAAAACAAAAATTAATTTACCATCATAAGCACCCGAAACAATACGTTTAGAATCAAAACGAATACATCGAACAAGTTCATCATGTCCTTCAAGTATACGAAGACAAGCGCCACATTCAATGTCCCAAACCTAAAAGAAAAAAGAATAATTAAACTAAGAAAATATTCAGAATATAATATTGACAGAAAGAAAACATAATCAAAATACTTTTTTTTTAAATAAAATGAACACATATTATGAGATTATTTTCGACTAAAATTAGAAAGTTAGTTTTCAAAATCTTTCTTATTTTGATTTATTTGTAGGATATTATTCTAATATCACCTTATGATGTATTTTTTATTATTTCAATTCGGTTTCTTGCCTAAGATGTGTAAATGTAATCATTAGAGATAATGTGTTGACTTTTATAAGAAGAAAAAAACTCAATGGAAGTCAGTACTGAGCATGCATCGAACCCAAATTCTGATTTGGTATTCAGGTCGAACGACTCGGATTCGAAAACTATTCAAACAGTGTCGGATATTTGAGTAGTTGTCCAAGCCTTTCTTGACATATACAAACAATCATGAAAGCATCTTCAGATTCAGCTCAGTTCGGGTTCGGAGTACGAGTATATCTAAACATTGTGGATTTTCTTTAGTGTGCATGCAGGCAGGGCTGGCCCGACGGGGAGTTGTGACAACCCCCAATAATCGAAAATTTTCGTTTTTCTCCCGCGAAAATGAAATTTTTTTCTTGAGTTGTATTAGAAAAAATTTTTATTCGCATTATAAAAATTCGAAACAACCCCCGAAAAAATCGCGACAACTCCCCAATGTTTGCTGACTCGGGCCAGCCCTGCATGCAGGCCTTCAATTTTTGAATCATTTATTCCATTGTATACAGATCTACCATACCCAAGTCTGAAGTCTTTCTACGTGGTTCACTTACACAAAAAAGTTCTTGTGATTAGTATGTTGTCATTCAGTATGCACACGGGAAGCTTGGGTAATTATGCGAAAGAACTCTGCATCAAGCCTGCTTTCTGTACAGGACTACAGCTAGTAATAGTTGTAGGAAAAATATCGGACTATCGAAATTGTCTTCCGACAGCACTCTATATTGCAACGTAGTCGAAAGGCATGTATCCTTCTTCTTCTCAAGTCCTTTCTTTTGGCTTACTTCTACTTCTTTTTATTAATTGAGGGAAGATGATCGAAGTCAAGATCGAATCTGAACGTTCAGATTCAGTGCATCATGCCTTATCAATACTGAAGAAGTCATGTCGTAGATTTTCGATTCATTTTGCTTTAGGAACTTAATTTATGATAATTGAGATAAACGATGTTAACTCATCGAACTCTACTTTTTCGATAGACTATTCTGTAGATTTTTATTTAATTCTTCGCCACCAAATAATTAAGAGTATTCATTAGTCAATTTCTATTTCGTTAAAATTGCTAATACAGAATTTGAATGAATCTTTTTTGTTATTAAAAATATTAAAAAACTTCAGATAAAACTTACTCGTATAGTATTATCTGAAGATCCACTGACAACAATATGATCTCGATATTGTAGACACGCAATACCTCGTTTATGTCCAAGAAGTGTTCGAACAAATTCACAAGTTGTTGTATCCTATTAAATGAAAACAAATTAAGACATGTCATCGAAATAAAAACACTTAGTCTCCCATACCCAAACTTTAATTGTTCGATCACCACTTGCACTAACAATATATTTATCATCGAAATCTACTACATTAACAGCAGCACGATGTCCAACTAATACGCGACGTATAGTTATATCTGTTGGAGAATTCATTTGCCATACAGCTATTGAACGATCTTTTGAACATGTTACCATTGTACCATTTGAAAATCTTAGATGTAATACAGCTTCACAATGATGTAAAAGTGTATTAAGTAATTCACCCGTTTTAACATTCCATATACGTATAGTTGAATCCGATGAACCAGTAACAATAACTTTTTCATCATATTGTAAGCATAAAACACTGCCATTATGTCCTGTTAAAACTTTAATACATTCAAGAGTTTTTCTATCCCAAATTTTAATTGTATTATCACGAAGACCACTAACTATTTTTTCATCATCATATTGTAAACAATAAACACCTTTGCTATTTTGTGAACGACATTGAATTTTTTCTAATTGAAAAGTTCCTGTACGCCAATTTGTTTCTAATTGTTCAATATCATGTATTATTTGTGGATATAACTGACGATAAAATTCATGACGTTTAAGTTTTTCACCATTGATTATTAATTGACGAAATAAATATTTTGTCCAACCACGACGATCTGCTAATCCACGCCATAATGAATTTGATAGAAATTTTCGTTCAATCAATTTTTTCCATAACATACCTATATGAAAGAACGAAAAGAAAAAAAAAGAAAAGAAAATTCATAATATGAATCAAATTTTCAATTTAATTCAACCTTCTGATATAACATGATACCATTCATGGCAAACAAGTTCAGTTGATTTTAATGATTGATCATCTAAATATCCAAGAATTTTTTCTGCAACATGTTCAAGTCCATAAGATGATAAACGTCCAATAAAATCACGTTTTAACATTGGTAATAAAAATAAATTAACCTGACCATGTTGATGACTTTTCATATGTTTTAATAAATTTTCAACAAAACCTAATTGTTCATGTTCATTCCATGTAGAAAATGTTTTTATATATTGATCACTATTTTGTTCATAATTAATTGTTGATAATTTTTTTGTTGTACTAATATTGACTGATACAACATCATCGATACATGATGAATTACCGGTCGAAAGAGAATCCATTTTCAAGGACAAATGAAATAATAAGAAAAGAGAACGGAAGAAGAAGAAGAAAAGGAGAGAAAAAAAAGGTAAACACTAACAAATATCTAAAATGAAACAAATGATCAGTTTGTTAGTTAAAATGACGTAATTTAGCACAAGAAGAGGAGTGCGAGAATCAGCATAGCATGCCTTGATACGAGTCATTCAATTCGTATGTTCGCTTTCTATACTTGCCCGAAGGGTTGAAATAGAAAAAGAAAAAAAAAACTTAACTCAGTCTGTGTAATCATCCCCCGTCTTCTTTCTTTTCTATGTCGGGCGTCAAACATAAACTACAGTGTCATACTTTCTCGTTTTCTCTTCTTTACAAAAACAACATTGGTAACCATATGAGAAGGGTAAAACAGAAAGTATAAAGAAAAGAAATAAAATATAAGAGTACTTTCAACATGAATGTGAATGATGACATCATTTGAAAAAAAATCATAGACAAAGAAAGGAAAAGAATGCAAAGACGGGGGTGGAAAGGAAAAATTGAAAAAGAATATGTTTTTCCTTTTTCTATTTTACTTCCTTTGGTCAATAATATGAAACTTTTTTTTCTTCTAAAATAAAAACAATAAAATTATTAATCTTATTATTTTATTTCTCTTGCTAGATTTTAGCATCTGACAAAAACACACAACAATAAAACCACAAAACAAAGAAAATACCAATAAATAACTTTACAAAAACAAAAAGCCAACACAAATACTGTTATAGCATCAGACCCCTCGTTGAAAAATACGACGGAAAATAAAAAATACAAAAAATTGCGGGTCTAAATATCACTATAAATATATATTTATATAGTAGAATACTCTCTACTTCTGAATTTTAATTCTTCGTAGATAAAGCTCCTGTTCAACACAGAAAAGAATAATAATTAAATTTACAAAAGACGAAAGAAATAGATGCATGTACACAGATATAAATATATAAAAAAAGAAAAACTATATACACTTATTAACTGAATGAAAAGACAGGAAAGTACCGGTAATTAAATTTGTTATTATTGCTTGTTATTTTTTGCTAATCAAAATCGAACATTCTTTTCAAGTTTTGTTGTTATTAATTCATTATGTTCTGTATCCGCAAAAGAATTATCTTTACCAAAAAACGGCACTGGTGTTGTTGATGATGATGATGATGATGACGATTGTTTATCATATCGTTGTAGATTTGATAATTCAGCCATTTGTTGTAATTGATGACGATATGCTTCATTTGAATTTGATGATTTTATAGACATAACTATGTCTGGCTGAGAAAAGTTTTGAATTAAATTTGATTCCAATGAAAGCTCTTGTATATCATCATTATTTGTCGTTGATTCTTCATTATCACTTAATGAATCTGATTGATATGATGTAATCGTACTAATATGTGCACTCGTTTTACGTTGTTTATTGGAATTAGTATGAGAAGGATTTAATTGAACATCTGGAGGAACACGACGTTGACGAGGTCGCCGTTGTCGATGATGATGAGGACCTACTGAAGATGCTCGACTTTCTGTACATTCACAACTAAAAAAAAATCTTTTTATTTAATTAAATAAAAATTTTAATTTAACTTACTCTTTAACATGATAACAATATTTATCATCATTTTCATCACCAAAAACTGACCAGAAAAAACTAACTGCTGGATTTGGTCGTGATGATTCATTTGTATTAGTTGATGGACGAAACATGCCCACGAATCTAAATAGAAATAATTGAAATTATCTTATTGATTAATTTAAACATGATCACAAGTATCATAGACAAGTTTGCGATTAGCGATTATATTTATCAGAAATAATACAAATGATGTTTTATAATTTATTATAGTAAAATAAAGATAAGTCGAACATATGATGTAGGTGTGAGCGAGGGTGTGAATGTGGGTGTGAGTCTTTCACTTATTTACTCACACTCTGGTCTTATTGTTTTTCATATATAAAAGAAAATGTTTGACATTAAGTGTTTTACTTTTGAATCTTCAATTCTTCCTAATTCAGTCTAGTTAAGATTTGAAATTTCAATATACTATTAATCTTTGCAAAAGAATTTCTTATATGTATTTAAAATGTCTGAAGCCTTTAGAAATACAAAGAAACGATATTTTTCGCAAAATGATAAAAAGCCAATTTTTTTGATATAAATTTCACTATATCCTGAGAGAGGAAAGAGCCTTGAGTGGGAATACTTTTTAAATTTTCTCAGTCTCATTGGAACCTACTTATAGTAGAAAGCTCGGAAACAGGTGGGCTAGTTCTCTCATGAGTTTTAAGGATCTCTCTCATAAGGCCTAGAAAAATTTTGAACACATATTCGTAAAGAACATAAAATTGTAATTCTAATCCAATATTTTCAAATTTATGCAGACTAAACAATCAATGAATATTACTTTTCGATCATTTGTTATTATTGACTGGTAAAAAATACTCGCAAAACAAAACTTTCGATTATTTTTTTGTGTTATATGAAAACAAAAAATTCATATTCTTCATTTTAATATATAATCAAATTATTTTGCAGTATATGAATGATATTTCAAAAGTAAGTCTTTTTGTTCGTTTTGATAAATTACATCAAAGATATTTAACTGATAAGAAATTTCAAGAACATTTCATGTTATCGTTTGGCTTTGTTCGAGTTTTCGATTACAAAACTTTAAATCTTACATAATTTAAAATATCCTTGTTTTCTATTTAATTAAAAATTCAATTAAATTATATATATTTTTTTTACCTTTTCGCCGCTGCATAAGTAAGATCCATTGGTAATGTAAGCGGTAAAGCCATCAAAGACCAAGCTTTATAAATACTTGACTCAGTAAAATATCGTCGTATTGGATCTTCTTCTTTTTGTCTTGCATCAGCAAATACTACGTATACAAAAACAAATCTATATTCATCAAAAAACAACTAAATAAATAAATTTCTTTTACCAGCAAATAATGGTGTTGGTAATTCTTTTTTTCGTATTACTTTTCCACAATATGGACTAAATGTTACTTGACTACTAGCGGCATTTGATTCTTGATCGGATTGATATGAACTTTCATTACAACTTCTATCATCATCTATTGATTCATCGTCACTATCATCAACTTCTTCATACATTCGTTTAACATCTTGTCCAATACCACCATTAGCTAATTGGTTTTCTTCATCGTTTGCTGGTTCGGTATATTCACTACCAAGTACAGATGATATTGTTGTTTTTGTACTTAAATGTGAAGATTTAACCATATCTAAATCAAATATATATATATATATAAAGAGGATTTGTCAATAAATTACTTCTCGTTTGTAAAAATTTGATTCCATCAATATATCCACGCCCACAAATTTGTTTTAAAACAGAAATATTTGGTGGAAATAAAGCATGAGTAATACGATATAAATTTTCTTGTGTACATGATATATCTGTACCTATTCAAAAAGAAAAGAATATTCTTTTAAAGTCAGGACTATGTGCATCATATAGATCTTAATGAACTATGAATATCTTAAACAAAAGTTTAGGCTATTAGTTTATTGCTGCTGAGGCATTGCATTTTTTAGTACAATGTTGTGATCTCCCTCAACACCAAAAAAAATGAATTTCAACTTGAAAGTTTGTACAGAGACAGACTTTAACGAGAATAGTTTTTTTTATGAAAGTTTCAAGTTGAAATTCGAAACTCAGTTTTCTTGATACTGCTGAGAGGACCACCTCATTATACTAAATGCAATATCTAGCAGTGAGAAGCCAATAGCCCGAACTTTTTCAGGGTATTCAGATGTACATAGTTCTAACTTACAAGTAATTTAACATTTGGATACATTTTTTCATAAGAACAAAAAAATGTTTACCTTTAAAATCAATACTATAAAATGATCCAGATTCATCTCGTGGACATATATCACTTTCACCAGCAAATGGTGAAATTAAAATAGTTCCTTCATCAATAATTGGATTATTATTAGTTAAACCACCATCCCAATAATACTAAGAAAAAGAAAAAAACATGTGACTTTTTTTTAATTAAATCTTCTTTTATGTTCTTACTTCTCCTTGAAATTTATGTGGAATTATTCCTGACCAATATGGTACAAAACTTGAGCAAATAAGTACTTGAATAAGTTCTTCACGTGTATGAAAATGACTTATAATAACATTTTTATTATCTTTCCAACGTGTTAACGATATAAATAAACGTCCTGAACATATTTCATGTGCATTTGGTGGTAAAATTCTTCTTAAACCATTACGTATGATATCAACAATACTAAATGTTGGATGTAATGGTCCTAATGCACGACTACGTGCTCGTATTGCAATTTCAAGTGCATCACTACACATTTGCCCAAGACAACAACCACTCATTGCACATGCAGCAACAAGTGAACCAGCTGAACATCCGGCCATTTTACCGTCAAGTACTTCAGGTGCATATTCTTTAAATGCAGATATAACACCAACATGATATACACCCAAAAATCCACATCCACATAATGATAAATTAATTGGAGAAATATTAGATTCACAAACCATTTGGGTTACTTATGATAAAGTTAAAGCATAAAATATAGTAATAAATCCACAACGCAAAAAAAAAACAGAATGTATATGAAATAAAAAACTACGATTAACTGTTTATAGTAAGTTTGTCACAAGACGAACAAGTACATATCTTATCAATAATAAACAAAGAGAATATGCGTTTATATATAGTCTGAATAGTTCGAAAAATGTATTTACTTAATGTTACAGCAATTTTCTTTTGCGTTTCTAAGGGTGTGTACGTGTGAACATATGACCTCAAAGTTTTTCAAATAGAATAGATAGGAGTATCATTTATTCATTATAAAAGGCAGATAAGAAATCACAGCGCATACTGAAATAAAGAAAAATAAAAGCATAACAGAATCAATACTATTATCTTAAAAAAACATCAAATAATCCAGAAAAATGCATACAGTCGTCTATTTTTTATTTGAAAACAATGAAATTAAATACCTATTATTTATCTCTGAATACTATAAAAATAAAAAGTACCGAGATTTTTGCTTCGTAATAATAACGTACACATATATAAGAGTAGGTGTTCTGATTCAATGCCTCTATTCTTTTTTTATCAGTTACAGCACTGATTTGTTACTGTTTTGGTTACATATATACATTGCTCGAAATGAAAATAATCAAGAGTTTTCTAAAAAATCTGTTGCTGTTTACCTTGGAATCTTGTGACAATATTCCCTTAAAGATTTTATAAAACACTTCATTATTTCAGATTTGAACAAGATACATATATAACTTAAACAATAATAAGTCATTAGCTATGACATAAGTGCTGTAACTGACAACAAACTGATATTATGCTAATAGATTATATGATTGTTGCATGATAAATGAAGAATTGAGACATTCGAATAAATTGCTTATTCTTGTATGAATCACATTTCACACGATGAGATGATGGTGTGATGTCGGAGGGAAATGGGTCATAGTTTCGATTATATGATTGACCAAAAAATATTTATTAAATAACCAATGAAATAATGAACATAAACTCTTGTTTCCTAAAGATGTCACTTTCTTACATTACAATTGTTCTTATAAAACAAAAAAACTACTAGTTAAGAGATAAAAATATTTAAAATACACTAGCTCATTAATAATTAACTAGAAATTATAAGCCAATAAAATGTTTAGAAAATCTTTTATTACTCTTCTGTTTTTGACATTATCTAGAAAATTTATTTCATTAAACCTTTCTATGTATAGACTAACCATATCAGTCATAAATGTGAAAAAAAAAGAACTGCTTTTTTGCCCTTATGTAAGCATCTAGTCGACAAAGTTGTTGAGTTCAAATAAAACGAAAAACAAAGTGAAACAAAAATCTCAAAGATGATAAGGTTCTTTTTGCAATCTGGATAAACTATCATTTCCTTAGTTTATTATGTTCTTGCATGATTTTTCTTGCTTTTCTTTTTGACTCTTTCTCCCTGTACCAGAATATCTCATAATAACGCGAAAAGAAATACCTAAGAATATGACAAAAATACTTAGTAACATAATAACTATAGATGTTTGCATATGCCAGAAGCGATCTGCTTGTTATTTTGGCTATGATATTATCGTTTAGAGGAAAAAAAAAGTCTAAGAGACTTGGTAACAGAAATGCTTGGGTTATCCTGTAAACAAACTTATATGTATGGCCTTGTTTTAGCATTAATCAGTTTGTTTCGTAATTGAAAAGATTCTTTTAGTTCTGAATATTTGATAATTTGAAAGAAAAAAAAAGTGTTTGATTTATTTAATCATTTGCATGCCTTGTTGAATAATGACTGAAAACAAAATCTATTGACTTTAACATGTCTGTCTTGTACAACTATATGTATACTGTGATATAGTAGATATAACTGTTCTTTTTTTTTCTCAATTATTAGTTTTTCTTATCATACAGCAAAGTTGTTTCAAAAAAAAACCATAAAAAGCTGGAAGTTGTTTCGATGAAATTCCCAAACTGCGTGGCAACAGCATGATAAATATTTGGTTTGGTTCTTATTTCAAGTGTTGACATGAATATATGATTTAGTGAATATTTTTATTGTGACTTAATAATAATGCAACGATATTTTCCATTCCGTTTTATTAGAAATCAATATCAGTTACGTGTTGGCCATGAATTACAAACGTATGTTTTGAAATCTTTGAGAGATTTATTATTTCTTGCTTTGGAATTTTTTATTGAAAATACATCAGTACAACTAATATCATCTGTTGCACATAATCATCATCCATTACGTGATCTTGCTTATGAATTCCTAATGAAAATTACTTCAAGAAAACAAATTTGTACTGCTACTAGATTATCAGTTGAAAACTTAGCTATTATTTGGGTATTTTTCTGTTTTCTTAATGGTACTAAAGGTTTAACTGTGGTTCAAAAAGGTGCACGATGTTTATTTATAGCTCGTACATTACGTATATGTCTTTTTTCAATGACAGTTTTACCTTCACCAAAAGCTCGGTGTAATTTTACTGAACCAATCAATCCTTTTCGAATACGTGTTGGTGGTGCTTGTAATGATTTACTTTATAGTGGACATGTTACTATTTATACTCTAACAGCTATTTCATTTACAATATTATCTCGTCAATATTCATCAAGAATATTACGTTATGGTCTTCCAATATTAATTTGGTTTCATGTAATTCAACGTATATTATGTACAATATTAGAACGTCATCATTATTCTATTGATATGTTTTTAGGTTTAATTGTAACATCATTAATATGGCAATGTAAACCATTACATATTGATTTACCTGAAGTACCACAAAATTTATTGTTACATTTAAAACAATTGGTTTTTCCTAAATTTCGTCCAACTTTTAAAGAAGTTTAATTATATGTAGAAGCAAAAAAAAAGACATGAACACAGAAAAAAAAACATAGAAATGTTCAGGTTTTTTTGAATAATTGACTAACATCACGACGTTCCCAAATCTAGAAAATATTTTACTTTATTAATAAAAAAACCAAAAAAGATATGAAAATATTTTTTGTTTTACTTGTAAATACGATTCCGAGAGTGTAATCATCTGAGGTAAAACATCGACGACATGTAAATCTTGTAATTCATACCATGTACCGGAACCCTAGAAAATCAAATCATTTGATTTATTTATTTATTTTTTTCATTATTCTTATTCTAACAAACCTTATGCAAAATGTGAACACGATAGGTACCTTTCCCTTTAAATAAAAAACAAATCAACATATTAAAATTTTTAATAGAAATTTAAAAAAAAATTTATTTTTACCTGGTTCTCCATCGTGAACAACATTAGAAATGAGATCATAAGTTGTTGATGGACTGTCAATTAAAGCTGATGGTTCAATACGATATTCGGGTAATAATTCTCGAAGGTCAACGTTTCTAAAAAGTAAAAAATAGCATATTCTTTTTTTCATTAAAATAAAGAAAGTGTCTTCTTTTTCTTTCTTCCTATGCACTAGAGTTAATCATACTCATTAGGTTGTTTGAATAATATGAACAAATAGTTTTATCCCCAATAGACAAAATAGAAGAAAGAAAGATTATCAATTAATAAGAATTTTTTCTTATATTTTAGTTCAATGTCTATAAAAAAACTTCTATTCATTTCTATTTTTGGTTAATTCTATATGACATATCTATTGTTCTTTGTAAAAGAAGATTAGCGCATTTTAATCAGGTCGTAAAAACATATTTAGTTTTGAATAATCTTTGTGCAAATTAGGGAAAGTTAATCTTCTCATATTTATGTGAGTTTCTTGAGGTCAAACATGTTGATTTACGTTATAAAAGGATCATTTATTTGAGAAGGTTTCTCGAGTTAAAACTAATAATATTCAACGAGCATTGGACTTTGGCATCACTCATTTTATCATAAAGGTTACAGAACATGTCTATACTCAATATACATGAAGTTATATTTATTCCAAACGTTTACAATAGAGAATCTGTAGGAATGCACTATTCTTATTTTCAACGACTTCTCGATTAGACAGAATGATGTTTTTAATTAAAAATGTTCTTCATTATAACAGACATTAATGTAAAATCCGTGTCGTGACAGCTTTTTTAAATCTAATACATGTCTGTTGACTATAACCTTAAGATAAAAGGAATAAAATTAGATTAAAAGCAAAAACCCGAATGGATGAAATTCTATACAATTACGTGAAGAGAATCTATATACGCAAAGGATAATTTAAGATACCATTCTTTCTGTATTCTTTCTCGTTAGATATATTACTTTTACGACAGACATGTTTATAACTCCATAGTTTATAATACAAACAGATCTATTGTATTTCCTTGATACACTAATAATTCATGCTAAGCTAAATTCATTATTTAACTTATAATTTACATACTTAATTGGAAAGTTGACAATGGTTGGATTTTTTTCTAGATAGAATGTATTTTTTGTAAAACGCTAAATTAAAACAAAATTTAAATATATAAAAATTTTATTAAAATCTTTTGTTTTGATCATACTCGAAAACATAGAATAAGATACGGTGGTAATTTTCTTATTTCATAACGTTTAAGAAAATTATCTTTATATGTTTTATGTTCTTGTGCTGTTTGTCCATCAAATTTTGTTAAAATTTGAAAAAGTGGTACTTGTGGTATAATACTTTCTTTAAATTCATCACGAAATAATGGTGGTGGTGGAAGATCAACTGATAAAAATAAATATGGAGTTTCTTCATCATATTCTAAACACAAAATCACAATAATAATAACAATAAAAATTTTAAATGTTCATATATTACCTTTATATTCTTCTATGGCTAATAATTTTCTTTTCTCATCTTCACTCTAGAAAAAATAAAGAGATATTCAAACAAAAAAAAATTAATATTTTATTTTTTACTAAATCAATTGGTGGAATTTTTCGTGTATAAACTTTCATTTTGCCTTGAAACGCTTTATAAATAATGCTACTATTGGAATTTTTTGTTCCATTTAATGTTAAATGAAGACTATTAAGAAGCCATGCAAGAAATTCAACAGGATCACCTTGTTGCGTTATTTGAAAACGTTTTTTACTACATTTAACAACAGCTTGTAACATTTCATGTGGTGATACATGTGCTTTAAAATTTCTTGGATTCCATAATTTACGTACTAATTCACCAAAACGTTTAACTAAATTTATCATTATATCACCAGGTGCTACACGTATATCAGCATAATTATCTTCTTGAAGAAAATAATCACGCAATGGACCAACATTTATTAAAGCCTAAATTTATAAAATTAGAAAAATTCTAAACGAAGAAAAAAAACATAGACTATATAATTTACTTGTAAGATAACATTACAATAATCATTTGCTTTAATATTATTTAAACCAACAATACCTTTTTTGAAAAAACAAACAAATAATCAAATATTTATTAATGAAAAAAGTTTTTTTTTGTATTTAACAAACCTGGTAAATATAATGTTCCATCATAAGCACGAACCATTTTTTCATTTTTATCTAATTGTTCTATTTGTTCTTTTGAATATGTTGGATTAAGTACATACTAAATATGAATAAAATGAGTATATCGAGAATAAAAACAAATATAGATTGTACCGAAAGTCATGATTATTCAACACATACAGCATAATTGGAACGGAACTAGCTAGTTTTTAATCATTTCTATGGTTTTAACGATCAAGAGATATGAGCATAGAAGTTTCTAACTGAGGAACTTTCAGTCGTTGTTGTCAAAATCTTATTTCTAAGTATGAGGCTTACGCTTTCTCATCATACGATGAGAACCTCGGATCATGCTGAGTGAATTTATTATATGCTTATGCGCAAGATTCTTCCAACTGTTAGCATCATGCAATTGTGAAAATATGTGGATATTAAATCTTCTTGCTTTTAGATATTCCAACGGTTATATGACTTTTACATTGTATGTCCTCGTAGAAAGGAATACTAAATGGATATATTAAACGCACCGATTTTTCGTCGATTAAGTCAAGAATTTCAACCGGTTCTACCAGTTTCAAGTATGAAATACAAAGAATTCAGCTATGAAGCAAATTGAATTAAAAGTTGTTTTTTTTTATTTGTAATAGAAAACTAGTAAGTTTTGATTTGTAAAAGCCTATATTGTGAATTATAGCCGAAAATGCTACATTTTGTATACTATTGATGAATTTCGTCTTTACAAATTAAAACTTACTAATCTTCTATTTCAAATAGACAAAAAGGTTTTGATTAAGATTGATCAGTAGTCAAGTTATATATATATGTATTCAGTAGTCATGACTTTTGGAACAGCCTGCATATGTATTTTACTTTAATATCATCTAATGACGAATCTATGATTTCATAATTATCGGGCAAACAAAAAAATTGTAGCGAATGAAGATTTATAAAAACATGATGTTCAACTTCAACACTATGCGTATAAGCACAAGATTTTTGTCCACGACCTGCAAAAAACAAAATATTTATATGTTTAGATCTTCGAAAGAATAAATAATTAACCTTGGAAATATTTGCCACAAACTAAACAAGCATATACATTATTATTTGATAGAGTTATTGAACAAAGTTTTTCAAAATCAAAATCGAGTACACTCCTAAAACAAAAATAATATTAATATTATATCTATCGAGATGGAATAATTCTATATTTAATCTTAGGAAATTCTTTATAATTGAACTGAATCTGATTGTCGAAATTTTTTGCGAATTTTTAAAGAATCTCATCGACGTTCGATTATTAGATTTGATTCGTTTCACAAGTGAAAGAGTTGTAACTGTGAATCGTCGATTGAGGTGAAATTTCGTCTATCGGTGAGGTTTGATGAGAATGGTAAAAGACTAGAAAGATTCATCTTCATGTAACATCCTTCAGAAATCATTATTGTTTTATTTAATTTTCTATCTATGACAAAGTAATCATGAAAAGCTCGAATGATAGTGTTTCTATCTGAAATTTCGCTTATCGATAGGTTTCGCGTTCATTAGAATAAAATTATCAAGTTGATCAATCATCATCCTTCGTCAGCTCATGGTAATTGATTCTGTAAATATTTTAGGAAGTTTGATCTTAATCAACATTTTCTTTTGAAGTCTTACCGATTAATTGTATCTAAATACGGGCAATTACGACTACGACTATCAATAATCGTCGATTCTAATTTAGCAATTGTATGCATTAATTCTCGAAGAGTTGTACCAACAATAGGCACACCTATATACCAAAAAGAATATTGAGTCAAAATAAATATTTAAAAAAACAAAAAAAAATAAAACAAACCTTTTTTCTTTTTTGCTACTGGTTGATATCCAGCAGAAAATGCCGAAGCATTCGCGTCATAAGGTCGTTTAATGCCTTGAATTTGTTTAATATCGTCATTCATCTAAAAAAAAGAAAATTCATAAATATATATATATAAATTTTTTTGTTTTGTTTTCTCAGTTAAATTCTGTTTATTGTTGTCTTGAGAATAGAAGAACAACACGGGGCAAAAAAAAAGAAAATAACACTTGAATAATAAAAAAAAAATTTGTTTAATGAGGGTTTTCTATTGTCAAATATTCGATGTTTATAAATACAATCCTTCTGGTGTGCCTTGATTTTTTCGATAGAGTACTGTTTCTTTACTCTTTCGAAAATCTTCATTCGTTACTTTCATTCGACGTTCACGTAATGCCATTAAACCTGATTCAGTACAAATGGCCTGACAAAAAAAAAATCTCATTAATTTTTTTTTTCATTATTAATTTAAAACAAAACACACTTTAATATCAGCACCACTCAGATCATCTTTAGCCATAATTAATTCTTCTAAATTAACATCATCGGCAAGTGTCATACGACCTGTATGAATTTTAAATATCATTCGACGAGTTTTTTCATCCGGTAATGGAAATTCAATTTTTCTATCAATACGACCAGGACGAATTAATGCTGGATCAAGACTATCAATACGATTTGTTGCCATAATAACCTAAATTGTTTTAATTATGAATAATAAAAACTTTTGTTTTTGTTTTTTGACATTTTACTTTAACATCACCACGTGAATCAAAACCATCAAGTTGATTAAGTAATTCTAACATAGTACGTTGAATTTCTCGTTCACCACCAGAATTTGACTCATAACTAAATTATGACATACAATAAATTTTATTTCTATAATCAATTCTTACCGTTTTGTTCCAATAGCATCAATTTCATCAATAAAAACAATAGCGGGTGCATATTCTTCAGCAACACGAAATAATTCACGAACTAGTTTTGGTCCATCACCCTAAAAACAAAAAGATTATTTTTTTAAAGGGAAATTTTCTTTTCGTTTAAATTAATTACTAAATATTTTTGAATTAATTCTGAACCAACAACACGTAAAAATGTTGCTGATGTTTGATTAGCTACAGCTTTAGCTAATAAAGTTTTTCCTAAAAAAAATTAAAAAAAATATATATCTGAAAATATAAATCTAATGATCATTTACCGGTACCAGGTTGACCATAGAGAATGACACCTTTAGGTGGTTTTATACCCATTTCTTCATAATATTCAGGATGTGTTAATGGTAATTCAACAGCTTCCTAAAATAGAAATATTTTTATTTTTATTTTTTGTTATGATGATTAAAAAATAGTTTAGTCTATAAGCTTTTCATTTCATATTATTCGTACTTTAATTTCTTGTATTTGTGTTGTCAATCCACCTATATCAGCATATGTTTCTTTTGGTGCTTTTTCAAGTTTCATAACTGCAACCATAGGGTCGACATCATCACCTAATACACCAATGACAGCATGAACCTAAAACATTCACCATTATTAATAACCTATCGCATGAGGAAAATCTTCGCATGAAAAACTATTGATCGATTTTTTTTCGGTCACTTAAAGACAATTGCTTACAATCGGATTTTCTTTCTGCTCATAAAGAACCAGATTCTATTGAAATTGACAATCGTTGTATTAAAAACTACTTGTAAAAATACAAAACTAAGCCATACCTCAGAAGGATATTTTAAGCACATGCTCGAAAAGAGAAAAAAAGGTCTGATTCTAAACAGCTGTCTTTCAGTGACTGAAACATGAATCAATATTTTGTGCCATAGATTAAATAATTTAATCGATACTTTACTTTATGATTCAATAGAACTGTACATCCTGGTTCAAGTTGATCTTTATCAACAAATGACATAATTGTAACATAATGTTCTGAACCAACTGAAGTTGATACAATAGCGTGATTATCATCGATAATTTCTTCTAATGTTCCAACAGCCATTGGTGATCCTCTAAAACAAACAGTTGACTTCTATAAAAGAAAAAAAAACTAATTTTCATACCGAATATCATCAACTTTCGAACGTTCTTCCTATTAAAAAAAAAACCGATTAAGTTTATTTAAATTAGACAAAAAAATAGAAGTCTATAGATTCTATACTTCATGACGATCTTCTTGTGGTTTTAAACGTTCTTGATTTTTGATGAATTCTTCTTCAAGTAATAAATAATCTTTTATACGTTCAAATCGAAGTTGTTTTAAACGACAACGCGTATATGGTAATACTTGAGGTAATTTATTAGCTGCTTCAGGACCTTTTATACGTTTTTTTCTTTTACCAATTCGAGTTGGAATTGGTGGTTCATATTTTTTTTTCTATAATTAATATAAATATTTGAATTGCATCAAAATCAAGATTTTCTTTTTGTCTTACTTCTTTATCTCCAGTTCCATCACCTCGTCGTTGACCACTTGAACCTTGATTTCCCTAGAAGAACCACTAATCTTTAAATTACACATTGATATCACTCTTATTCTCACCATAATTTAAATATAATTCAACTAATAAATCTAGAGAAGAACAAAAAAAAACCGATTATTTATACCAAGAATAAAGAATTTTTATATAATATATATATATATGTAAAGGTTTAATTGACTTTCTAAATTGAGCTTGTCATAATAAAGAGATTATAGGTTACACACAAGAGACAGTACATATATAAACAAGAAACAAAAAAGAAAAAGACTTTATTTGTTTTCTGAATAGATGCAATTGATTTTTGTTAATTTAATCGATATGAGTAAGAGATGATCTATGAGATAAAACATGTTGTATATGATCACCATTATCGGCTGTTTCTTGTATAAATGGTATTGAATTGAATTTTGTTAATGGTCGTCGATGTTCCATATCATGTTCAACAGCTTCTTCCCATGATTCATGTTTAACACCTTCAGCTAAATGAAGAAGTTTTATATGTACGGCCATAACTTTTTCATTTTTTGGTGGCATTAGCATTTTTTTATATGAAACTATGTCACCTTTTTTTGGTACATAATCATCATCAATACTAAGTAAACATATCAAAAAAAAAATTCAAACAAAATAATTTGTTAACAAAAACATAAATATTAGAAAAATATAATTACTCAGAAACGTGTACAAAAATCAATTGGTTTGGATTATCATTTGGTCGAATATAGCCATGACCTCTTTCACGACAAAATTCTTCAATTGTACCTTCATATGATGGACTTTGTAATGTACGTTCACATCTAAATCATAAAAACTTTTCAATAGTACTTAGATAAACAAAAAAATAATTAATATTTGTTATTTTAATTAAGTGTATTTAATAACAGATTAATAAGTTTTTGTTAAATGAGATACACAACCCAGCGTCTCTTTTGTTTTCTAATATAGATCTCATACATAAAGCAGGAAATAGAAACTCTTGAATATCAAGAATCTCTTCATTTTAATACAGTGAAGAATAGTTTTGGCATCGGATGCTGAACAATATACACAAGGTCATGGGCACAATTTTTACAATAGTGAGCCTATTTAGACAAAAAAATGAAGAAATCTTACTGTGAAAGTGTTCGCTCACGTCTCGAAATAATTGGATGTGATGCATGATCGCCAGAACGAGGCGAATATGATGCAGTTGATGATGATGAATGAGACATAAAAAAAAATGAGACTAGATCTAGAATATAAATCTATTTAATACAAAGGTTTTTTAACAAAGAGAAAAGAAAAAAAGACAAGAGACGGAAGTTTTTATTCGAAACACAAGTATAAAAAGCAAAGCGATTCATAAATTCTCATCATGCATAGTATGAATTTTTTATTTAAAAGAAAATGATTGTATTTCAAGATCTTTGATGTTAGATTAGACAAAGATTAAGACTTGATGAAGGAAAAAGAAAAAGAAATTCTTTTTTTGTTGTCTACAAATGTTGTTATAAGAGTTTTGTAATAATCAAACAGAGAATTTAAATCAAAATTTTGAAATGAAAATATTAATAAACACTTTAATAATTCTTATTTTGTAAAAAAAAAAACAATTCAATTGAATTAAAACTCCATTTTCACGCAGGATTTCTTCATAAAATCCAAGTTATTTCATAGTTATAGATGATATTTTGCTTGATTATTATAAATCTTTAATTACTCATAAGAAATTCTTTTTAGCATCTATGATTTTTTTGCATCAAGTTGTTCTTAAACATAGATCCATTGTTTTTCCTTATTTCCTAATTATCACATAAACCTTTAAATATCAAAGTTACTTTAATAATTAAACTTCCACTCGAAAAAATTTCATCCATATCTTACTCTCTCAACTAAAAGACTCATTTAGTTACAATATTTTATACAATCTACAATAAAAGAAAAACAAAGGTTATTTCATTTGTTATTTTTCTTTTTTAAAACAAAAAAAAGAACATACAATTATATAAAAAGAACAATTTTTTTTTCTCTAGCTTACCTAATTACATTTCCCCATCGTCTGTAGCTGATAAAGATTTAGTTCTATGTGATATATTAGCTGCTGTTTCATCTTCTATAGTTTCTGTACTTTCTGAATCCATTTGATCTTGTGGTAATAAAGCTGATAGATAGGGTAATGGTGATATAGTATTTTTAATAAGATAATAATCATTTATATTAGTTCCATGTGTATTAATAACAGATAATTTATCATTTGTTTGTAATTTAAATTTAACTAATGAACGTTGTAATGCACGACGTTGTTCAGCTAATAAATGTCTAACACGTGGATAATCTTTACGTAAATCAGCATATGTTTCACTTGATATAAATGTATGAGGATCAGGAAATTCAGGTAAAAAATCAGGTATATATATTGGACGATGTTTACGTGAAGAACTATTTGTTGTTGTTGTAACACGAAATAATTTTATTGGATGTGTTTCTGTTTGACGATCAGGTGAACGAAGACGATGTTTTATTGGATGATTATATGTTTGTTGTAATGATGATAATTTAACATTCATTATTTGTAATGAACGTACGAGATCTGATGGACATGGTTCTGTACGTGATTGAATTTCCATAAAATTTTTAACATTAAGTAATAATCGACGTAGAATTGTATTTGATATATCAAGAAATTGATGATAGGCAGATAATTCAATATTATCAAAACCATATTCACGTATAATAACTGCTAATGAACGTTCAAATAGAACATCATATGGATTATCAGTATTTGTATCCATAATATTGTAGATGTTACAAGAAATAAGTTTGTGATTACACGATGTAAGAAATAATGACGATAATAATGGAACGACAGAAGTATTAAACACCAATCAGAATTAATAACAATTTCTTTTAACTAGAAAGTAGTGACATCATTCGGTGAAAAAAAAATTACTCAATAACATGTGATTATATTCGAAGTTTAGAACAATAGAACATTCCATATAGTGAGTGACGGATCAAAGAGTTTTACGATAGACGGAAGGAAGGCAATCGT
The DNA here is from genome assembly GCA_905329745.1 of Rotaria sp. Silwood2. Lineage (NCBI taxonomy): Eukaryota > Metazoa > Rotifera > Eurotatoria > Philodinida > Philodinidae > Rotaria > Rotaria sp. Silwood2. The sequence continues at coordinate 1,203,038 of CAJNSZ010000004.1, read as the reverse complement.
CTCCTCCTCTAAATCTATCACTAAATAAAGTCAACATAGTTTATAAAAAAATTATTAGATATCTCTACTAAATTATATGTGTATGAGCTTCCAGTATTGATGATGATGTTTTAAATAGTATGTTATCCGATGACATTTTTTCTTTTAATTATAGTGATTTTTATAATTATGAAAAGCTTTATGTTTAAGTGAATTGATCTTATCAGTCATGACCACGTCCATTTTGTAAAAGTTCTCCAGTACATACATACTATAGAAAAATAGATCCAAGTGAAAAAAAAAGCAGACGAAACGTGATAGTTAGGATGTGAGTACAGAGGATTGCTACACCTACACCATATATACTACGTGAATTACAAAGATGTTTAGCTTTAGTGAAATAATCATTATTTATTCGAATATTTTTTTTTCGTTAAAAACACGTAACTATTTGAAGATATATTTTATTTGAAAATTTAGAAAATCGGACTGCATATGTTATGAGGAATTTATGAAAACATCTTTTTGTATGAGTTGATCAGTGAGGAACTTCTTGTCTTTACCTGGCTATATTGCTTTATTCCTGTACGTCAAATACAATCGTAATTATTAAATTTCTTTTCTTTTTGAGCTACAACAAGCGAACAATTAAATTGCCTTGAAGATATATTTGATAGAGCTAAATGTAGGTGTGATCAATTGTTCGATTTTTTTACTATAGTGTATAGCTCGTAATTTCTAATGGAAAATTCAATTTAAAAAAATGTTTTATCAACACATCATTGATGTTATTTTTAGCATAAAATCTGACTAGAAAACAATGTATACTTAAGTCATATCAGTGATTAAAAATTCAATGCGATTGAGTTTTTAAAAAGCGTCTATATTCAAACTTATAGAATAAAATGAATATTATGATCATGCTTGCCACTTTCTTGAGCCAGAAAAGGGCAAACGAAACCAGCAAATAACAGGAACAATCCAAAAAGTTAGCTTTTTGTGCGATCTTCGCATTTCTATGAGTCTAAATAGGTTGTTGCTTCTTTCCACGGCACTTCTTTATTTTTCAAAGTTCTACAACATAATAAATAATACATAAAGGAGATAGATGATACTCTATTAAGTACATCCTTGTGTGCATGCTTGTGTGATAAGGAAGTATTTCAACGAATTCACATTTCTGCAGCTATTAAAACTACGGATATTTAATTACAACAATTATTTGACAAGTGTCTCATTTCCAAAAAAAGAAACTTTCGACACCGGCGTGACGTGCTGGAATAAAGCAGAATGCATCATATAGGCAATAATAAACTATAGACGACATCTGTCACAACTTACTTAATATTAACAGATTTTTTTCGAATTTTTCATATGAAAAAGCGGAAGAAGTGGCAACCCTGATTATGATATATTCAACAGTAAGAGATGATAGTAAAAGGCATCTTTATGAATATATAGTTTGGACATCATTGTAATAATTTAACTGTTCTAAGTATTAGCTGATGATTTTTGCTTTATCATGAAAGATACAAAACAATTTTTGAGTTTCGATTACTTCATGCTTATGTAATGTTTCCAGATTAAGAGTTTTAAGTCGATCTACATATTATTAACCTAATAAACAACTTCTATTCATCTAATTTTTCCAGCGAATTTAAAAAATAGTTCATAATGATAGTATTGAGTATATTAAAAAAAAAGATGATAATTTTGTAATCACGAATAATTCAGTAAAAAGTTCTCGTATTCTCAATTGAATGAAGTGTAATCAAATGATCATATTAACTTCAATACTTACGCAGATTTAATTCACTCGTTTCATGTTGGCTTTATCTGCTGATATCGGTAGCTTTCGTCTATAGCCTCAGCTGAGTGTGAGAAAAAAATATTCTATCATTCTTATTTGAAAGTAGACAATATTCATTGCCGAGTGAGATAGTTTTATTTTTTCATACTATTTGTCACATGAAGGCGTGAGTTATGTTTCAAAACAGGTGATGATTGTCAAGCATTTGTAAAACTAAAATTTTGTTTCTTGTCGTTTTTTTTTCATCTTATTTACATTTCGAATATCAACTGATCACTTTTCAATGAAAATTTCTTTACCATGAATCTGATTCAAAACTTCAGTTTTAAATTATATTTCAATCTAAGATTGATTGATGATAAATAGAATAGCTTCAATTATTGTATATCTATTCACCTATCTTCATCTTTAATTCTTGTATTTAGTAACATAGGTGAAACAATAATTTTCACATATCCAGTTGACCTGAACAGCTTGTTTATTTATGTGATCAATCTGTTTCCGAAAGAGATAACTATTACATTAGAAAAAGTGGCCGTCACAATTATCTAGCTGACAGATAGTTTTATTATGTTGTGTGTAATTCTCAAAAACTACATGAGCTAGAATAATCTGGTTTTCGTCAGACCACAGCTCATAGCCTTTAGTATAATGTCAAAGAATTCTAGGTCAATTCATTGGTATTTTTTAGTTTTTATTGATATTACAATCGCAACATGTCATTTTTCATTCTTTCAAAACTATCGAACTACTTTTGTTTCTTTTTGAGTATAGGTTTAAGAATAACGTTTGTTTGACATGTGAGGAAAATTTCCAACAACAAGAAGACAAAAACACATTTTTTTCATATGTTCGTTCAGTCAATTTATTGTTCAATATTGCATCTTCTAAGTATACACCAATGACACATAGATCTTTTTTCACGGTCTCATTCAGACATTGAAGGAGATATAAAAAATTGCTTTAACAGTGTGGATTTGTAAGGAATCTCAGCAAAAGACGGGATATGCATCTTACCAAATAAAGATGTACCAAATAAAACTTAGCATAGCGCGTACCATAAGCTATTTGCTCCAACTATTTATAACTTAAGCGATGTATAATCGGTTTTAATTTCAAATATGAGAGTTGTGCACGAAAAAAGATTCTCTAGGAATCTACTCTTTTAAAACAATCTTTTATTATTTCTTCAATGCCTGAATGAGACCGTAGAAGAAGACTGATCTGTCATTAGTGTAAACTTAGGAGACGACCAGCACAAGTTTCCAAGATGAAATATCCATTCAACGTGAATATCTCATGGGATTTGTAGTGCTCTTGATAATGCTATGTTGAACAATAAAGTTCACTAGACACCATATGAAAAAAGATGTTTTTTTGCCGACTTGTTGTTGAAAATTCCCAGTACAGATCAAACAAACGTTATTCTTAAGCCCATACTCAAAAAGAAACAAAAGTAGCTTGATAATTTTGAAAGCATGAAAAATGACATGTTGCGACTTTATCTTCAATAAAAATAAAACATATTAATGGATGCATGTGGAAATTTTTACTAGTACACCAGATACTATGGACTATTATCTGATGAAAACCAGATCATTCTAGCTCATATAGTTTTTGAGTTATACACAAAATATAATAAAATTATCTACTGGTTACATAACTTTGACAGCCACTGTATATGATTTATTATAAAAGACAGAAAAACACAGGCGAAACAGCAAATATTAGAAAGTCTAGTCAAAAATACTTTCCCTTTGCCAAGGGAAGGATGGATACAATTTGTGTGTAGTGAACAATAATATCACATCATCATATTTTAGCACTTAGTTTTGTAGTATGGTGTAAAAAAAATAAGAACCGACGCATTATTAAAGATTGTAAAGACAAGAAATAACTGATGAAAATCAGGACAAATGCCAAGATTTTTGTACACATGCAGTAATAAGTGAGATGAATACCACTTCATTGAATATAACACTCTTGTTACATCATTTATTTAAAAAGTTTGCAACATGTTTGTGCTACATTATTCAAATGGTAACTGTTCATTATTACACCACAGTTGATAATGTGTTCTTCTTTCTTGCTTTCATCTGAGTATATAAATATTCTCCATCAATTATTATCGAAGGTAATAAATCATTTATAATTCAAATACATAAGAATTGTGCAGTAATTGTGATGGAAGTTGTCGTTTAATTTTAATATCATGTTAATAGCAATATTTGTACACGTTTATGATTATTGATCGAAAAGATCTTAATCGTTTTAATATTGCTTTGAAATCGATGAAATTTTTCATCGTTAAACTTAATTTTACCGACGATGTTTTATACCTTTGTTGATATCATCATAAAGTTAAAATTGCCGCTACATTGAAAAACTGTTAATAGTGATTTAGAAAAGATTATTGTCGTACCACCATTTGTTCATCTGAAAAACCTTTTAACAATTTCAACAGCTAAAATTGATGATCCTTATCGAGTTGTATCCAATTTGTGTTGTTTATTTTTATCAAAGATGTACATATCATGTATTCGAATAGAAACTAGATCGAAATCATGATTGAAGTTTAACCTAAAAACGATGTCAAATGTTAGATCTTGGTTTAGAAGATTTGAAAGGTTTTCTCATTCATTCTGACAAGGCTTAAAGAAAAACTATTTAAAAAAAATTTTGAATTACAATCACTCAAATATGCACTTTCATTATATATACAGAAACAACTGATTCATTAAATAAAACATTTGTTACAAAAGAATTCGAACAATATTTTGGTGAAGTATGAATTCAGGTTGATTTATATAGAAATTCGAGTACTGGTGAAAATAAAGTTTCTGTAAAAGGTATTTAAAGTAAATATTTTAAAAACTTATCAATTGTGATGATTTAGTTGTAACTATAGATGGTCTTAACTGGCGTACAATTGGAATGTTCTGTCTATACGTTGAATTAGTTATGTATAGTCTTCATTGAAATGACTAAAAAACGAAAACATACAATTAAAACAAAGAGTAATACATGGATACTCGAATATAATGAAACATGTCATTTGTAAGTTATTTATTTTGAATGAATAAAAATTGCAATAAAATATTTGTCTTAGTCTTTTGGGCAATGAAGAAGAACCTGATTGCTAAGAATTGAATGTTGCAGTAAAAGATTATTCATTTATGCGTGAAGATCGTATAATTGGATTAAATGTTATAGAATTGACACAAATTTGTTAACAAGATCCATGATCATTGTAGATTTCACTTAATTCGCGTATTAATTTTGACGATACAGGTTGCACCATATTAAGAGTACTATCACATAGAACGAATGATAAATCAGGAAGAAGGTATAAGAAAGATGTGTGATTTACATTATGTCATTTTTTACGTAAAACTATTTTCAATATATATTTTGGTGTATTGACGATATCTTTGTTTACTCTTTTTTTTTTATAATACCATTCTCTAACAATTTGTGCTTTTTTACCCTATGTTCTTTATTCTTATTTTTCGCATGTTTTTTTTCGAAATACGTTATAAACAAGGAATAAATCTGTGGAAAATATAATTTTCGAATATTCGGTCTAAGATAATTTAGAAAGCTATATTTTTAAAATTAACTTCTAAGTTAGCTAAATAATTTCCCAACAACTATGATATCTTATAAATACTTCTAATTTGAAATGTCATGATAATGTTAGATTTTCAACTTTCATTTTTAGGTAAGTACAAAAAAAGACGCTTCTTGATGGTCATCGGATAATAAATCCAGTTAGTGTTCATGAAACTATGCATTGATTTATATGTGGAAGACATTGTTGAATGAGTTTTCAACGTAGAATATTAACTTTGTTAATAAGAATAATTGTTGCCCAATGTGTGATTGATAATATATAATCTTTTTTCGTATTGAACCAAAATTTCGACACTTATTTAAATTGATTTTATATTTTGTTACCATTCATAATCATTTTGATGCTCTTAAACGATCCTTAATAAAGATTTTAATTTCTTTTATCGATATTTCAGCGTCGAGCAACAAAACTTATGATCCACCATTATTTATTTGTTTTACACTTAAAATTACTTCTTTATCTAAAGATTTTAAATTCTATCTATATGTTACTTTTTCATTTGTACAACTAGCTTTCAACACATGTTGCCTCAATCATAGATATTACCCTTGTCTTTCTTAAAACAGTCAATGTTTAGTGTATTAAAACCGATTGGCTGTTCATAATCAAGTTTTCGTTAAGGGCAGTCATCATTTTACAACTATCTGCAACAATTCTCCATCTGCACCTTTAGAACAATCCAATTTTTCGATTGATCTTAGCCGTTACTATTTTCTTTTTACTCCGAAGAACTGTCGGCTGTTGTTATTATTACTTAACTGACCTGTGTCAACATTGTCGATGCATGTGAAGAATGTTTTTTTTCGACTGTTCTGCAAGAAAAAAGCGAACAAAAACTTCAATCGAGAGTGAATTTAAGCCAAACACATGGAGCGTCCTCTATTGTTTCCCAGTTAGAAGAAAAACAAAGGGAAGAATAAGCGTGAAGTTTCTTTTCCAAGTATCTTTGATCAATTCAAATGGCAGCCAGTAAAAATCAATCGACTAAGATATCAAGTCCAGCAAAATCTGTCGATCAGTCGATAAATTCTAATCTTGAGTCGTTTGCATGTTTGTGGCTCGATCAAAATGTTAATTCAACAGAAGATAATATCCAAACTCAGAAAGAACTTCGTCAAGTCATCAATCATCTTCGAACATTTGATAATAGTGATCAATGTGAACAATATATTCGACAAATTACAAAAGAAAAAGTCGTTCTTATTGTCTCAGGTTCGTTAGGTCGACAATGTGTACCACGACTTCATGATCTTCCACAATTTTCTGCATGTTATGTCTTTTGTCAAGATCGAAAAGCAAACGAACAATGGGCTAATAAATATCACAAGGTTAATTATTTTATGATGATTAGATTCATTGTTTTTCACCAAAATATTTCAGGTTATTGGTGTCTTTGTTGAACGTGCAAAGCTTGTAGCTCAAATATCCAAAGATCAAATCGGTCGGAGTAAAGTGGAAGAGGGTGCTTCAATATCGGTAATTACTTCTGGTTCTCAATCTCTTCAGGCTCGTAATGCTATATTTATGTGGTTCCAATTGTTTATTGAAGTTCTTCTTCGAATGCATCACAAATCTAATGATCGCAAGGAAATTTTGGAAATTTGCAAGAACAATTATAAAGGTAATCAGCAAGAGATGAAAATCATCGATGAATTTGAAAAGACTTATAAAGCAGAAAATGCCATATGGTGGTATACAAGAGAATCATGTTTCTATCGAATGTTGAATAAAGCATTACGTGTACAAGATTTTGATATTTTATTTGCTCTTCGATTCTTTATTACTGATATCGCCAAACATATCAAAAGTGAATATGAAAAATTTATTCGTACTGGTGACAATCGAAATATTATTCGTGTTTATCGTGGTCAAATAATTGGAAATGATGAACTTGAACTAATGAAGAATAGCATTGGTGAATATCTTTCAATGAATTCTTTTTTATCAACAAGTCGTAATCGATCGACTGCTCTTCACTTTACTGGACTTACTTCTGAAGCTGATAATGTTCAACAAATATTATTCGAAATTGAAATTGACCCGCATTTACAAACGAAAGCTTTTGCTGACATTAGTCAAATCAGTTATTTTCAAAGTGAAGGTGAAGTATTGATTATGCTTGGTGCATTGTTTCGAATTGAAAAAGTAAATGAAGATAAAAAGAAAGGAATATGGATGGCTCGTGTGTCGTTAGCAAGTGAAGATGATTATCATTTGAAAGAAACATTTTCTTACATGAAAAACACAATTGGAGATGACACTGATTTAGACTCTCTCGGAAAAATTCTATTCGAGATGGGTGAGTACAAACAAGCAGGAAAATGTTACAGAAGAATGTTGGATGAGGGTCAACTTGTTTGTGGAAACGCAGCATTAGGTTTAGGTAAAGTCTGTCTTCGATGTGACGAAGCTGACAAAAGTCTTGAACATTTTGAACAAGCATTACATATACGACAAAATCTTTTGGGAGAAGATCATGCAGATGTTGGAGAATGTTATAATTGGATCGGGGGTCTACACTGGTACGTGCGAGAAGATTATGATCAAGCGTTGTCGAATCTTAAAAAAGCAGTTGAAATCCAAGAAGCAGCACTTCCATCCGATTCTCTTTCTCTCGCTATGACTTATCACAATATAGCGACAACGTACCATTACCTAGAGCAATATGACTTGAGTCTAGAATTTTATAGCAAAGCTCTCAAGATTCGACAAAAAGTCTTACCTAGCAATCACTCACAGATTGCTTCAACCTGTAATAATTTAGGAACATTATATGAAAGTAAAGGAAACTACTCAAAAGCACTAGAATACTATGAAAAATCAATCGATATTAAGCGCAAAATTCTACCACCTACTCATGACGATGTTATGATGACCGAAAACAATATTCGTCGATTGAAAGATAAGATGAAAAGCTAGTTTGATATTCAATTGAAGAAGTATAATCTTGTATTCATTTATGTTAGTATGATATTCACGTGCGATTTTTCATTGTTCACTTTCTATTTCTACAATAAAAAACACCATGTTTGACAATAAAGTTGAAATAGTGATTGCATTAGGTTGACCTTTTTCTATATAATTGTTTTGAAATTATATTTTTTTGTACTTTTCTCAACCGTTTCTATGAAATATTAAATAAAATTTGATAACTTGCAGTTTGATTGCTCGACTACTTCACAAAATCATAAAAGCAACTATGATGCACACATGATGATGATGGTGCTCTTGATATGATCTACAGCGTTTGAACAGTTGTCGAGTTTTCAACTTCTAACATGGCGAAATATATTATGATTGTTGATGTCAGCATACTTGAAAAAGAAATATATCCATTAAGATTCAGTCCATGCAATAATAGTTTAGATTTCAAACTGAACATAAACACTCAGAATCGATTACATGTGATGAACAGCACAAATTTGAAAATTAGTTTGGATCATTTGAAATACTTGAATACACGTTTAGAAATGAGCGAATCAGCAAATTCTAAAAGAAAACATTATATAGAATGAGAAATGCGTTGAATATTCACAGATAATTTCTGAGAAAACAAGTAAAATGCATTGGAGGTCCATACAAGTTGTTTTTCCTTTTTAATGCGAGAGCACTACAAAGTGTAAAAGAAAAAATTTATCGTACGTTTTGAAAATTCTTACCCAATATTTCACTTCACTTCTCATCTCCAATACTAGAAAAAGCCATTATAAAAATAGAGGTACTCATGAATATACTTCACTGTTAATAATTTTCTATTTTTGTTTTCTAAAACTAAACACATCTAGCTTTTGTTTGCTTCTTCATGATCTATTCACGTTTCAATCATGTTTGAATCGATTTGCACGTATACACACATGTTCCTAACGGAAAACCATTGTCTATTCAACAAGTTTTAGTGAGCTCCTTTCTTTTATCTTTTTAGCAAGATAAAATAACGTAGTTTGTTGAAAAAACTCCTTATATCTGAGTTAAACAATAATAAAACTATTTGACTAAGAACAACATAATTTTTCTTTGTTTTCACTCTCTTTCATGACGAAAACTTCTTTGGAAAGTATTCAATGCAGAAACTTTACACACTTGATGAAGCAAGCTTTCATTGTAGGTAGAATTTTTGATTGTGAGTTTTGCTTTCTAATTATATTTTCATTTATAATATATTCTTCAAAACATCACAGATTCAGTTTTTTGAAGTTGATAAAGTCTGATATTCGTGTTATAGTTAATACAACAATTTAGCTTTTTTCAACTATTGATGTGCATGATACAATTTGAAATATATATCAATAAAAAATCACCACGAAGTTCTATTAAAATGAAGCACTAAGGTATGTTGTTTGGAACAGAGAAAAAGCAGAATTTGCTGAAGTTAACGCCGATTAATCGATTGAAAAAGATTCTACTCAGTATGGAATTATCTAATCGTTAAGAGTGTGTACGTGCTTATATATTGAAGACATATAAATAACATTTTTGTAGTTCGAATCATCATTTTATGCCTGTGCACTGTGACGAACCCGAAGTGAAGGTTAGGTCAGAAATGTGATTTTTAACCGGATGTTCTTTTTTGATAGATTCATGTGTATATGAGATAAGCTATACCGAAGCTGTTACAATAAAAAAGGAGAAAAATAAAACTTAAATTAAACTGGTCGAATATCAAGAAAATGAACTACAGAACTGACACAAGACTTTTTTTAAATATTATAATAGATTAAACTTTTGAAGTAAAGGAAATAAGTCGACATTGATAAAAGTTTTTAGGCTGATTTGTAATGAGTTTTTTTATTTTCGTTTTTTTTTTCGAAATAAAGTTGACATTGCATTTTTAATGTATGTTTTGAATCTTCTTAAAAAGTGATAAATAGAAATTATTTGCTATGAAAAATTTCATTGTTGATGCCTTGAAGTATTGCAATTCACACTAATTAACTAAATAATTTCTTTTACCCCGTTACATCAATTCCACAGTAGGATTCCTTTCGAAGGCAAAATAGTATAAACTATGATTTTTTTCTGTGTACGTGTATTTTAAAAGACTTCCGCTTATATCCAAAATAGCGAAAAGCTCGAAATTTCGAAATGAAATGAGAGTAAAAATTTCATTTCTTAACATATTCAACATGTTCTATTTTTGATATCTAATCAAAATGGGTATTAAAGTAATGTCTCTAAAAATGTATTACAAATAATTAGATCTCTTTGAGGGTGTTAACGTAACTATTAATAAGCTTTCCAATCATGGTGATAAAATGTTTGTGGAATATGTATTAAACTCTGAATATTTTAGCATTTTCGAGCTCTTCAGCAGTTACACAACCATTTCTTTCCACATACGTTTTAAAGGTCAAAGGGTTATGTTTTTGACCACACCGGTTCTCCTTATGTCGGCATTAAATATATTTCTTATGAAATAATAAAAATATTCAATACTTTGTGAAAACAACTTTAATTTGAACTATATTTGATTTCAATCATATACAGCTTAAAAATAACCAAAGTCATTGTGGTTAGTAAGTCAAAACTCATTGAATAATGTTTTCTTTTTTTTTTTTTATATTGAAAGAGAATCAACGAAAACGTAAAAAAAGAAATAGATTAAAATTGAACTCGCAAGCAAAGAAAAAAAAATTAACTTTTGTATTATTCCACTGTATTATGTATTTTGTCGATTTTCGATTGTTTTCGATTTGACGAGTTTTGGGTATTTGATGAAAAAACTGATTTACGTTTAAGTGTAACTGATAATGAAGAATCTTTCGTATTGAAAGGAATATTATCTTGTTGCATGAAAACCGTTTCAATGGACGTTGAATCTTCTAATGGTGCTGTTTCAACAAACGATGATTTTTCTATTTGTATATCAGTAGATTGTTGAACGAGACCTAATGTATTAAATAATTGTTTTTCTTTACCAGACGATGTTACTGTTGGTTGCAACTCATCAGGAACTGTTACATTGCTCGGAACATAAGTCGATGGAGATGGTGATGTTTGATGAGAATTTGAATTGGGACTATCGAGATCATAAGGACGGAATAGTTTTAATTTTGGTTTAGAAAGTTGTGATGATTGCTAATATAGAGAATAATTAAAATTTGTTTTTTTTTTGTATAGAATAAAAATATACCTCAGATAATTTTTTATCAGTATTTTCTGGTATTGGTATGCTGAAAAATAAAATGAATTTATTCGTTTGTTTTTTTCGTATGTGATAAAGATAAATCTTGCCGTGGTGTTGTATCAGCTGCTTTGATATTTGGCAATAAAAATGGGGCTGGTTGTGGTAGTCTTGTTTGTTGTGTAAGTAATTGTAAATATGCAGGTGGATGGAGGAGACTAGATAAATGAGGTGCCATAAATCGATAAGGATCAGTGACATCAAGACGCCTGTTAATACATAAATAGTTTTAATCAATCGAATATTTTTTCTTTATTCACCTGTTCAATATAGGTAAATTTATGTTAGGACCATTTGATCCACTATAGACTCGTAGATAACGTCGTCGCATATCTTCTCTTCTTTCAGCCTATAATCGAAAAATTTCAAATACTTTTGAAGAAAACAAAGCAACAACAAATACTTCATGAATATATTGTGTATATAATCGTAATGTTTGTTCAGGTGACATTGAATTATTTACATGAAATGGAATCATTCGATTAGGAAAATCTGTTGATGATTGAACAAGATTAGAACTTCCAATATTATTTGCATCTACTAAAGAAAGAGAATAAAATTTATTATAGAGTAACATAATAATTTACTATTTTTATTTTTTTCTTCTACATGTTCAGCAAGTCGTTTAAGTGCATCAGCAAAACTATTTGTAGTTGTTGGTTTAAGACCAGAAAATGATGGACTTGATGATGTTGACCAACTAAATGACATCTAAAATGATTAGATTATTATATTTCTATGTATTATAATGATGATTGTGATCAGCTGATTTTCTTTATCGACATCAATTATAGATTATGTAATTTTCGTTTGTTGATGATTTAGTTCTACTTACCTTTCTTCCGCACATATTTCGTGAGATACACTGTTCTGCGTCAAGTTTAAATGTCGGACGTGGTATGTGTGTTAATGAGCGTAAGAGGTGAATGGGAAAAGGGCATCACGACACTCAAGTTCTGTTTGTCGATAGAGAAGCAACAGGGCAACGAACAAAACTATTTCTCTAGTATGTATATATATATATATCACTGTACCTATTTTTTTATGCTATAGAATAATATCGAGAAAAAGACAGTACAAAAAAAAAACGAAAAGAGTCGTTCGTGTTCTTCTTCTTAGACATCAAATAACGAATTTAAAGTTAAAAATTAAAATATTTATATATGCATATATTATCTCGAGAATTAAATACTAGTCTCATAAGTAATGATTCTTATATAGATTGAAAGAGAACTATATAGTCTTGAAATTGATTCATATGTAGAGACACGCGTCATCGCAATAAACCAAAAAGAATAACGTGCAAAGTGTGGCATTCTGTTGATTTTTGCCATCTTGTCGATATATGTGCTATCACCGATCACACATACTGACCGTGCAGTGTATCGATTAGACGGATAGAAGGCGACAGAGGCAAGAATTGAGAACAAGAAAGGGTAGAGAGAGAGAGAGAATGCAGTCAAAAGCTAGTTCTACACGTTGAAGACGCCAACAAAAAAAAAGAGCGAGTCGAGAACCCTAAAATTGTTTCAAGACAATCTACGCATCACACCTGGCTTGGACAAAACAAAAGAGAACTAAATATGTTTGATCTCATGTCCGATGCCAGATGTTACTTACTCTTATTCAAGCAGTAGTTGTATTCTATTGAACATACACATACTTACGTTTTTATATAGAATATGTGTGAAACGGAAATAGGCATCTTCTTGTTTAAGAAGACTTTTTTTCAAGTGTCTTTCCACACTTGACAAGAAAGCGCAAGCATACACTCACTGCCGAAACGATTTAATGCATCATCAATATTTCACGCACACGTACACATATAATAAAAAAAAAGAGTGCGAGCAATGAACGCTTCTTTCTTCTTCTTTTTTTTTGCTAACTATATTTGTGCGTTTTCTTCAGTTTTTTTTCTTCCCCTCCTTGTTTCCGACCCACTCACTTGCTCGTTCACTTGCTTTCATTTCTTGTCGCCAATCGATCGTTATTAGAAAAGAGACAGACATATAGACAGAAGATCGAGATCGACAAGTTGATTAAATAAGAAGCAAGAAAGAAATTAGTCTGAGTGAATAAGTGGAAGTGTGTGAGAGAGAGGGAGAGAGCATTGACATGTTACAAGTATTAACAATACAAAGATAGAAAGAATAAATGCGAACTACTAGACAGTGACATGAGTTCTCAGAGGCGTTGAACTCTTAAATATGCTCATTTGATTGCTAGAATGTACAAAAAACATTTAACGTATTATTCACTAGAAATCACTGTGCAAACTTCTGATTATGTTATAAAAAAATAAAGATGAGCTTCTATGTTCAATCAATTTTTCTCGATATAACAGCAATCTTTTGGTATAATCGTCATATCAATTTCACTTTCATTCTGAATTATAACGTTTCAAATGTACAAATCTGGCATAGTTTTCATTATATTATAAACTCAAATGAGAATGTAATTCTTACCGTTAGATAAAATATCAACAATCATCAACTTTAAAATTAATTTTTTTTCCTCAGTAACAATATATTTCTTTGAAAAACTCCTTTTCAAACCTATGACATTATTAGAGGGATAGTGCGACAACTAAAAAAAAACTATGTAGACAATTAAAATGAAAAAAGAATAATTATGAACTAACAATCATCAATAATGAACTTCTCTTGTAATATGATTACCCATATTGTATATTGTTCTTAGATGGAGTTACTTTATACACTCCGCCAATATGATGATCACTCCATAGCAACCTATATTTAACTTTAAAAATGTCTGAGAAAAAAAAAACCTAACTGAATAGAATAATAAAATATTATTTTATTTTTTTGTTTTGATTAACTAAAACAAGATGGTAGATCGAACAAGAGTTCCAAATATGCTCGATACTTTTATGTATTATAATAAAAATCCAACACCACCATTTCCTGGTAGATTTTCATTTAGTTTTTTTTTTCAATATTGTCCTTGATTATTAATAAATCAATTATCTTAGGATATGGAGTACCACCTACCTATCTTCCTAATCAAACAAATGTTCAACCATATGTTGCTCAAGTCGGACTTGATCCTTGGTAGTTTAGAAAAATCTTTTTGAAACGATAAATAAATTGTTTCTTTTTCATTCTAGGCCGGTTAATGTACCTGCTTATCCTCAGGAATACGAAACACATTTTCCTCTAGGTTAGATATCTGATTCTACTCTTTGTCTTAATTTGTATAACTCTCTCCTCTCTATAGGAACCAATTATTGGTGTACACCAGAATATAAATTAACTCCGAACAATCTCAATGTTAGTGAACCAACATTACTTATACGTGAAAATCGAGCTAAACCCGGTGTTAAACTTGCTTTTACAGAAAAAGGAGCCGAAAGTGATCCTCGTGTATTTCGTGCTCGTTATGGTACATCGTCAGATGTTCCAACTCGACCATATTATGCTCAGCCATGGCTTATAGATGAAATTCGAAAAATCAAAAATTAATAATAATGAAAATTCAAATGAATTCATTTGTTTAAAACTTCTTTTTATTTTACTTAGAGAATAAGACAGACGACATACAATCACATACAGAGAAAATAATATTAATAAAATCATAAATATTGTCTAATATTCACCCTCTTCTTCACCTTCAGCCGGTGCTGTATCAGCTCCAACTTCTTCATAATCTTTTTCTAACATTGCCAAATCTTCACGAGCTTCACTAATTTCAATAAACAAAAAACAAAATGCCATAAAATAAAATAAAATTGATTATTATTCATTATACCTGAATTCACCTTCTTCCATACCTTCACCAACATAATGATGAACAAATGCTCGTTTGGCATAGAGTAAATCAAATTTATGATCGAGTCGGGCCCATGCTTCTACAAATATCCAAAACAAAAATCTATTATCATATCAGAAACAAACAAAAAACGAAATATTTTAATTTACCAGCAATAGCTGTTGTATTTGCCATCATCTAAATAGATCAAGTAAAATTCATTTTTTCTTGTCACCTAACCCTTATTTTCTTACACAAGCAGCACGTTGAACTTTGGCTAAATCACCACCAGGTACAACTGTTGGTGGTTGATAGTTAATACCAATTTTAAAACCTAAATTTTAAATTAAAGAAAAAAAAAAACCATACAAAAATGTCTTAATAATTCTTACCAGTTGGACACCAATCAACAAATTGAATATTTCGATTAGCTTTCAATGTTGATATAGTAGCTATGTATAACACAATAAAACTATTATCTCAAACAACTAAGAAAGAATTTTTACCATTAATATCTTTTGGCACTACATCACCTCGATAAAGAATGCAACAAGCCATATATTTACCTAAATAAATTATTTAAATTTCAAAAGTTTTGTATTTTATTATTATTTACCATGTCTTGGATCACATTTAACTAATTGATTACCAGGTTCAAATAGAGCTGATGTTACTTCTGATGTTGTTAATTGCTCATGATAAGCTTTTTCAGCTGATATAATTGGAGCATATGTTGTTAAAGGAAAATGTATACGCGGATATGGAACAAGATTTGTTTGAAATTCAGTAAGATCAACATTAATAGCACCATCAAAACGAAGTGAAGCCGTTATAGATGAAATAACTTGTGCCTAAATAGAATTAATACATGGGGAGAGAGTCTTTTTCCATTGATTATTTTCTTGATTTACCATTATACGATTAACATTTGTATAAGTTGGTTTTTCAAGATCAAGATTTCGTCGGCATACATCATAAACAGCTTCATTATCAATACAAAAACAACAATCTGAATTTTCGAATGTACTATGTGTAACTGAAAAAAACAAAGAACATCTATAATTAAAATACGAAAAATCAAATAAACCGACCGAGAATAGAATTGTATGGTTCTACAACTGCAGTTGCTATACGTGGAGCTGGATAAACAGCAAATTCAAGTTTAGATTTTTTTCCATAATCAACAGCCAATCGTTCGACAAGTAATGAAGTAAAACCTATTTATTTAATAGAAGAAATCTTTCGATTTATTTTTCTTGTTTAAAGCAAAAAAAAACAGACCTGAACCAGTACCACCACCAAAACTATGAAAAACAAAAAATCCTAATAGACCAGAACATTGATCAGCTAATTTTCGAATACGATCAAGTACTAAATCAATAATTTCTTTTCCAACAGTATATCGACCTCGTGCATAATTATTTGCTGCATCTTCTTTACCCGAGATAAGTGTTTCAGGATGAAATAGTTGACGATAAGTACCCGTTCGTACTTCATCTATCGAACAAACAAAAGACAAATCATCTATTAACTGATTAAATAATTCCTACCAATAACTGTTGGTTCAAGATCAACAAAAACCGTTCGAGGTACATCTAATCAAATCAATAATGTATAAACTTGAAATTTTATGAACATTATCTTACATTTTCCCGCTCCTGTCTCAGCAAAAAATGTTTGAAATGAATCATCACCTGAACCAAGAGTACAATCAGTTGGCATTTGTCCATCAGGTTGTATTCCATGTTCAAGACAATATAATTCCCAACATGCATTTCCAATTTGTACACCACATTGACCAATATGAATTGAAAGACATTCACGCTTATTGAATCGAATAAAAACAGATTCGTTGTTTTTTTAAATCAATTTTTACTTACCATTGTGGAACTCTTTCCCAAAAAACAATAGACAAAATGAAAAATTCAGATGATGCTTTGTTTGATTAAATCACTGGTTTTGTTTTGATTTAATGTAAATTACTTAATGTTTTAGCGCGCCTTTTGTCTTTTGTTTGGCTTGACAGAAATCATTGATTAATGAATTTTTTTGCAAAAGATAAAACAGGAGTCGAATTCTTTTTTTTCATACTCGAAACAAATATTTTATTCAAAAAAAAAAATAATAAAATTAAATAAAAATACTTTCTAGGAAATTTATTTCTTATTTCCAAGCCATACATGTAATGTATATTGACTATCCCATAATGAACAATATCTTTCTAAACATGTTAAAGATTGAATAAATTCTTCATGATTAATTGTTAAGATTTGTGCATATTCAAATGTAACACTTGTTAAATGATCAACATGTTCAAGAATATATTTAATATCATCAAGATTTTTTACACGAATTTTTAAATATTTTATATTTGATGATATAATTGAACAAATTGTTTTCATACGTTTCATACAATTATCTGGTGTCCAATAATCATATAATAATAATGAATGAAGATTTGATGCTTTACTAAGTAATATATTTATATTTGCAACTGTATTTAACATATGTTCAGGAATAAAATTAACAGATAAAGATAATATTGTAATATGTGAAAGATCAAGAATAGTTGAAAGAAATTGTAATGAATTTCGTGGCCATTCACTAGTATTGTCGATTGTCAGATTTGTAACATTACGAAATAAGATATGATTTGATGATTCGTTCTTAAAAAAGAAAGAATTCTATTTAATATAAAAGATTTAAAAAAAAAGAACAACACAGATTAGACAATGATTATTTGTTTAAGTTTAATATTTTGAAGGATGAATAAATACACTGAGATAATCATTTGTCCACAAATAAGATAAAACATTTTTTTGAAAATGACCTTTTTTATGTGGTAAGTAACAAACTATAGAAAAGTATCTTTCTATATGGAACAAAGGAGGATTGATAAGGATACATTTCCCTCCGAAATGTTTTCGAAAAAAAAAGAACAACACATCATGATAATAAACCAATCATGAATATAGTTATTCATCTTAGTTCAACATTGAGATTTTTCATACTTGTACTGTCCTAGGGTACATCTGAAAATTTGTTTCTCATCATTTTGAGTCAAAAACAGACCGTAATATAGAGTGGATGATACTGATCATGAATATCTCCTCCATTCATGCCTCAACCATTTTAGCAAGTAAAAAAAAACGAAATATGCAACATTTTGACCGTAGGCAAGAAATACAATCGTCTCTGTTTGTTTTTTAAGTCGTTCATTGCTTCAATTAAGTGTTCTAAATCTTTGGAAAAAAAATCTAACACAGGTAGTCCAGTGTCCTCTACCTAATGAAATACTAATTGCGTCAGTTAAACACATAGGATGATGCACAACATGCGAGAAGTGTAAAAATGTAATCTGAAAAAAATAACTATTCATTATTACTAAAAGGTAATTTTACTTCAAAATAGTAAGATGTTTTTTTTCTGCTTCAAGGACATATTTGAATAGAACATGAAAAACTAGATTTGATCATATCGTTTTTAGAAGGTAATAGAGTAAAATGGTGAATTGATATAACTTCAAACGGATTTGTACACATTAGTTGACTAGGGTTTTTGCTCGTAGTCCAGTTTTATGAATTGTTTCTCATATTGGAGTGTCTTAATATCTCCATCATTAGATAAATAATACTTGAATATTCATTTGAAATTCGTTTCCCAATGTTGAGACCATAATATAAGACCGGCAACCAATCAAAAACAAAGAACAGTGCACTTATTCACCCAGGTTGTAATCTTTTGAAAATCTGCTCTCTTCATTCATCGAAATGATTTAGATAAAAATTAAGATGATATTCGTAATCCGCATTGCCAACTCTAGATTTTGACATATGTTTGATTCAAAAAGGAAGAGAGAAAAAAAACCGCAGGTGCACGATAAGCGAGGCTAAGTGCAAAAAATCTCAATGTCAAAGTAAGGTGAATGAGTATGTCCATGGTTAGATTATTACCATGATTGATTTTTCTTCCAAAACATATTTACGGCAGAAAGTGTCCTTATTGACTCTAATTCTTTGATTTTGAAAACCTATTGATTCTTTCTCTTCTCGACACATTTTTTGAACTTTTGAATAAAATAAAAGACGATTAAAATCGATCCAACATTCTTAAAAAATCTAATAATTCGGTAATTATATATTAATTACCTGTTCTTTTGATAGACTATCCAAATCTTTCGTTAATTGTAATTGTAATTTTTCTACCTTATCCATATCATTTTCATTAATTCGTATTGTAAAATTCGATGAAGAAATTTTTTTTAAATCAGTATGATATGCAAAACGAGTGCTACATATTGGTAAAGTGTATAACATAAGTTTATGTGAATTAATAATATAATCACAAGTAATAAAACAATTCATATTATCAATCCAAAATGATGTTCGAAATGAATTCATAAGAAGTTCAACATTACGAGAACGAAAATTATTATAAGTTAAAATATGAAGAAAAAATTCGAATTTTTTTAATGAATCAAGTTTTCGAATTATCCTTTCCAATTGAAAGCCATCAAATGATGAACTAAATAAAGATCCAGTACCAGTTAATTTAAGATAGATCAGCGAAGGTGTTAGAGAAAGACATACTTCAAGCATATTAAATTCTAGAAGACCATTTTCGAATAATAATGATGTTAACTGTTGAAACGGTACCGCATATATGTCGTTTTCATTATCATATATGTCAACTTCTTTTAAAACAAGAGTTCTTAAGTTAGGAGAATTTTGAAGAATAATACAAAATTGCTTTAGTGTTATGCTGTTAACGATTTGAATATAGTGTAATGTACGATTTATAGGCCATTTAATACCATTCCAATCTTTAGTCCATATGCCTAAATAAAGATTTTCAAGTGTATGATGAGCTATAGCCGATGATAGAAGAGATGGTGTTGTATTTTCACGAGTATGTACTATTTGTGTACTAATTGAAAGCGTTTTTAATGACGAATTAATAACATAATTTGAAAATATATTTAAATGTACTTCATTAATTTGAAGAAGAGTTAGTGATTCAAGTCGAATAAATTTTTCAATATTAAATAATGAAAGAAATAATTGAATTTGACCTCGTGTTTTGTCTTCATCAGATAATGTAAGTGAAATAACATTTTCAAATGGTATAAGTTGACAAATAAAATGAAAATATGGTTTAGCTATTGATTTAAAATTAAAATTATATCGATTATATGAATTTGTTATTAAATAAAAACGTTTAGAAACATAACGAAGTGATAGAACAATAATTTGAATATCAAGATAATCAAATATACGATAAAGAATTTCAACAGGTAACGTATCAAGACATGAATTGGACATTTTTATTTGTAGTAAGGTCTATAATTCTCATTATTTAACCTAAGAGCACAAAAACAAAATATATTTTTTCTCTTAGGTCAATAAGTACAAAATAAAACAGAGAATAGATAATGTTTTTTTTATGCGTATTATATAATTTGTTGTTTTTTCTTTCATGAAAAGCCAAACGCACAGTATGCACTCATATGAATGCATAACATGTTAGATTAAATATATCGAAATTATTTAATATTTTTCGCTGAAAATCTTTGTATTTCGCCATATGGTGTTTAACTAAATTATTTTATTTTTCGAATAAGTTAATATTTTCTTTGACATGTGTCATACAAAGTGCTATCATGCGAAAACGAGTGATCGAATGGTTTTTATCAAAATACTCTTACCAGAAAATAAATGGAAACTCTGATATAGTATGCTGACAGAACGAAAAAAGTATAGCGTGTTAATCGAATCGACATCAAATACACTATTTGCGACGATTTCTGAAAACAATTAGATGGACCGAATTTTTGATTTATATTGGTCGATAGAGGAAATTTTTCCCCATTGAACTGTGAATTTAGTTTTTTCTAGAAAATTGACTAAACCCAAGAAATAATCGATATAAACTGACCAATCAACACACAGATCATCTAAAGTGGTTTTTTTCCAGCAAAAGAAATGGGCCGAGTTTTTTACTTATACTGGTCGATAGAGATGGTTCTTCTCTATCAGACTGTGGTTTTAGTTTTTTCCAGAAAATTGTCTATACTCGAGAAATAATCGAAACAAATTGACCAATCAAATCACATAAACGCTTCTCATTTGATATTGACTCGATGATTCATCTCTATTTGTCAACATACTAATAGAATATATTAGGAAAATGTTTAATGTCGATTGTCATAAATGAAGAAAGAGAATCATCAATCATATTATAATTTGAATAATAAAAATAAAAAATTACTATTTTTTTCTGCTATTTAAATTGATCAGAAGAGGAAGTATCTCGCCTTTCGGCTACTTTGAACTATAGGATACTGTTTGGAGTTAGTTTCGTAGGTTTGACATCCTTTCTAAGAGTAGTCAAACTTCAACTTCTGCTGTTAAATCATTTGAGCTTCCCGTTGACTAACCACATACAACTAATAGAGGTCAGTGTTCGTTACAACGTAATTAGCACGCTATCGGACAAATGTTTATAGACAAACAGCTGTTAATGACTTATCTCAGGTCATTCTATTTTGGGTTCGACGAAATTCGAATACTATATATTAAAAGCATGTGCCGAACAACTTAACTACTCAGCCATATTAACTTTTGAATGAATAACAATTAATAAAAATCGAAGACAAACATGATACAAAACATCGCAATTTCTAATACAAAACAATAGATTTATCTTGTCTTCAAAATATGAAAGCTATTATTCGAATAGATCTTCCCAATGATTCTCTTAGCATGTTTTTAAATAGAATAACTCAATAATCAAAAAGTATCAACTTTCAATTATTATTGATCACTATGAGAATCGGTAAAGTCTAAATAATTCAAGTAGATTTCCGTTGTCGTACTCAAGATTCTATACAACCGTTAATAAATAATAGCAATATCAAGACGTTCTTAGAATTTTTTTCATAAATAATAAAACCAATATAATAAAATGAAAATCCTATATCGATTTTGGAGAAAAATATTTTAACATTAGGTTTTGCATCCAAGAAGACTGTAGATCTAAAAATATCAAGTCATTAGTATCCAATAGTTGAAATGTTTCTTTATTAACTTTACCTAATGTAATTAATGACAGGTTAAGATTTGTCACATGATATGCTAGTCTTAAAGTATCTTGAAGGACCAGTGGCGGATCTAGGATTTCGCCCGAGTGAGGGGAGCTACTTTTTTTTTTTGAAGCAGTAAGAAGTATAGGTCAGCGCGAATGGAATTATCTTTGTGAGGCTTCTATGTTGGTTAGGGAAAGGTTAAATTATGTAGTAAGTTTTACGTGGCGTAATCGCTTTGAAACTTCAATCGCCGAAAGCGCCGAACGGCTAGATCCGCCACTGTGAAGGACTATCGAAAGATGTGTGGGTTAGGGTACACAAAATATCCTCACTAACATCTATACACACACGATGATCTGTCCAGTCACCACTCTATAAGAATCGAATTTCAAAACGAAACTACTCAAATCTTATTGTGATCATTTTATTTGTCATGTCTCCTAAATAACATTTCAATTGTCTTATAACAAAAATACAAGACTATGAAATAATTCTTGTTTTTTTTTTTTCAAATCGCATGCATATTTTTATATCGATATTTAAATAAGATGTATACATGTGTGTATAAAAAGAAAGAACAATATGATAGGATACAAGTTGACAAAAAAAAAGAAACAACACAACAAATATCTAACAAATAAGCTGATTATTATTATACAAAAAAAAACAAAATGATTTTGTTTATCTGACAAAATTTTTTTTTTGTTCATTCGATATTACTTGAAATAATAAAAAAAGCATTACGTAAAACACTCGATGGAAAACATGTTTCAAGTAAATCACGTGTTAAATATGGACATTGATTAACAAATTGTTCAAGTAATATATATGTTGCTTCTTTATGTATAATATCATTTGATGTACCATTCGAATTATTTGATGTTGAATTATTATTTGTATTTGAATATTTTGTATTTTGTCCACAATCAACATCAATTAAACGTAATAAACTAGATGATGCTAATGCAAGAAATTCTTTACAACGATCTTCAATATGTCTTTGACCATGTTCAAAAAAAAATGTTGTTATTAATGTATTTATAGCACGTATTAAACAATGACAATTATTTGCATGTGCATCTAATGCAACAATATATTTTGTTGATTCAAGTCTTGCTAAACGTGGTAATGCAACAGCTATATAAACCATAATTAAACATGAAAGTATATATTCTTCGGATTCATTAGTTGTTGATGTTTGATCAGTATTATTATTATTATTATTAATAGAATTTTTTTGATTTATTAATGCTTGACATAATGTTGAATCAATTATTGTTGATGTACCTGTTGATGATATCATTTCATTTATAAGTAAATGATGTTGAGGATCATTTGAAAATGTTGTTGTTTTATATTGGGAATAAAAATGTTCTAATGTAACCATTAAAAATGGCATACGTTTATATAAAACATCTTGTAATGCTTCTTCAATAAGATTTTTTAATTGTAATAAAACACCAATTAATATAACACGTTGTAATAATAAATCAACATGTTCAAGTTGTTTTAAATAAAGTTTCATTTGACTTGGTTTATCAAAATTTATACGAAGATTATTTAATAGATCACGTTGACTATGTGTTAATTTTCGTATTTCATTTATTTGTTGAACACAACGATAAAGAATCATTTCACATAAATATTTACAACCGTCTACAACAAAGAAAAAAATCTTTATAGTTCCACTATTGTTACATATAGATAAAGAACTTATATCGAAAGTAAATTTTGGATTCGAGAAAATGAATTGATTTTGGGTTACAAATTTCGTCTCGTCAAGTATTTTATCCAGATTTTATCTTTTGAAAGAGCAATTTGAAACTCCAAGAAGGTTAAGCCGATCATCGGAGGCATGCAACCTTCACGCTGGATAAAATACTCAATAAACTTTAGCTATAATTCTAAAGTAGAATTTTATTTTCAGCAGAATTATATGAGATTGGTTAATCAGTAAACTGTTAAAAGTTAGTTTTTAAATCTCACTGAATTTCATTGTGATTTCGATCTTTATAGCTTATCTAATAAGTTTTTAAATTTTCATTATTTTCAACTAAAAAAAAAGAAAATCTTATTTTAATTCCAAACTCAGACTTACTAAATATTATGAGTTTTACTTTAAGTTTTAGAGACATAATTCTTTCTTTGGAAGTGCTTTAAGTTTCATGACATATTGTAACATAATATAAAAGAGAAAGGCTTAATGGAATGGAACTTTCATTATTCTTCAAGAAACAATTACAACGTACTTTATTAACTTCAAAATCTCTTGATTTGTGAAATCTGAATTAGGTAAGCTCATTAAAACTATATAAAAATATTCTTTTAATTTCGATTTCATATATTTATATCACAAATCTTTCTAATATTGAATTGAAACAATATGAAAATTAAATAAAAATAAATCTTACATGGTTTAATTAATTCTACTAACGCTCTTAATTCATTAAATGAAGCATATTCTTCAGGATCAAATGGTAATGTTAAATCTTGTTGATGTATACTAACAAATGATCGACGAATAGGTGAATAAACAATTGTACCCATTGTAATACGTTTAACAAGTACTTCAAGAAACCAATGTGTATATAATGATGTTATTGTTTCATTTCCTGCACTATCTAATGGTTGACTTTGTTGTAAAAGTACTTCATTAAAAATTCTTGTTGTATCAATTTGACAATGAGATTCAACTAATGTTAAAATATCCATATAAGATTCAACAGATGATAATAATTCGGATGGTTTAGCTATTTCCATAGCTGGTGGACGATAATTAACCATTTCAGATAAAGATTTATTAAAACGATTTTCTAAATGTGATATTAAATATTCATTTGGTAAAAATTTATGTTCCCATATTGTTATTTGTTTACGATAGGAGATTGAAAAACATAATTCATTAAGTACCATCATTAATTTATCAGTTTTTGTCATATCACGACGATTTGATCGACGTGATTCATCACCTGGTAAGGATAATTTAACAGCTTGTGGATTCAAACCAGTGGTTGAATCATGTTTAGATGATGAACTATGTTTTTTAGATAATTGTTCAGCTGGAATCTTTTTTCGTAGACGAGATATAACTGCATTTTTAGGTAAAAGCTAAAAAAAGATTAAAAAAAAACGAATATTTTTTTCCATAATTTATAATATAATCAAAGATTTCGAATATACAGTTTAAAACTTAATGTACGGGAAGAACAGAAAACTATTAAGTCTATCAGAAGGAAGCACTTGTATCTAATCTGTAATTTTTCAGACTACTTATTTTATTTTCCTCATATATGATAATAATATATCCTATCGAAACAAAACAAAAAATATTCTCTTATAATCGAAAATCTAAATATGTTTTTAAGCTAAGTATATATTTCATTTAAATCATACCTGTTCATTCATAAGAAAATATTCATTCGCAATTTCCGATACAGTACTTTTTATTTGTTTACATATTTCATCAATAAAAGCATGTGCACTTTTTAAACTTAAATCTCCAATTTGTTGTCGTTCTTCGGGACATAATTCATGTGTTGCATTTATAAAATGTTGACATATTAATGGAAATGCAATAGCATAACGTATTTGTGACGGATAATAAATACATGATGAAAATAAATGATCAAATTGTGTTAAATAAAAATAAAATATTGATAAATCACTTGTTTCATACAATAATGTTTCAATATCATCAACACATTTTGAATGAAAACAAATTGTATTCATAACTTGTGCAAAATTTTCATTATGTGAAAGTGATATAGATGATAATGATGATTTTTTTGTAACACTGGTATATGCTTGCATACGAAACCAATCAAGACGTAATGCACGTAGATCACCACTTGTTGATGTTGATAATGTTGTAATTGTATTATAAAATGATGTTAATAATATTGATTCATCTTCTGTACATGACATATTAAGATTTTTTATATTGGATTGTAAATCATTTGAATCTAGTGTTGATAAACATTCAGTATAATATTGTTTTATTACAGAAGAATATATTGTTATTAAATGACGAAGTTCCTCTAAATGAAGATAAACGAATAAAAACAAACAAAAAAACAGAAAACAATGAATTTACCAATATAAAATAAAAATTCTGGATATGTTCGATCACTATAATCATCTCGTGTTGTACCAGTTGTTTTTTTATTTGTTTCTTTTTGTAGTTTAGCTGGAAAGTTTTCACTGTGTCGTAATAACCAAACGATTTCATCACGTGCTAAACTTAAGGCAGTAAAAGCAGTTAAAAGTTTTGGACCTAAAATATGAATATTGAAATGTTAAAAAACAAATAAATAAATAAGGAAATATTCTTTTCTAACAGAATTTTTTTTCTTACGAGAAAGAACGTCCTCAAATGTGACTCGTCAATCCAACTGTTATTTTATACATAGGTAAGTCTCGTCGATAGCTAAATGTCCTGAAAATTTCAATTAAAAGAAATATGTCTTTCTTGAGATATCAAATGTTGAAAGTACTTGGCTGTAGTTAAACGATAATTCATAGTTTAAATGGAAAAGATAGCACAGTTTTGTTCTTCTCGATTTTATAGACATAATAATCCATTCCCAGGATTACATATTCCCTTGTTAAACTTCAAGGAAACATTCACTTCTACTCAAGACTTAAAGCAATCAGACACTTTGAGTTTGATCAATCATAGAGCTTAAGGTTATCGCAAGGGAACGACAGCAATCTTTTCACAAGTTTCAGAAATTTATAACTCTCAATACTAATTTCATTCCGACTGCAACGAAACTTATATATCTATCCTTTATTCTAAATCTATTTCTACAGTTTAAGCACCCATCAACATTCATTCTACTAACAATTGATTACTCGCTTTTAAGTTGGAACTATGTACATCATGTAAACCCTAATGGGTTATGAATACTCCAAAACGAATTCGGACTCATAACTTATTGCTGCTGAGATGCTGTATTTTTACGATATTTTTTAAATCAATACCGTGATCCTCCTCAGGAATAGAAGGAAAACTCATTTTCAAATTTCTAGTTGAATTCTTCCATGGAGACTGGTCTCACTGAGTATAGTTTATTGTATAAATTTCAGATATTTTTGTTGTTCCTATCCTAATAGACAGATATGACACAAGCTAGTCTTTTATACTGCTCATATACGCTGCCAGATGTTGTGTTCTTGAAGGAGACCATGGCATGGTGTTGAAAAACAGTGTAAAAATACAATATGCTGGCAATAATAAGCTATGAGTTCGAACTTTTTTTCACGATATTCATAACTCATTAGGATTTACATTATCCACATAGTTCCAACTTAAAAGCAATTAATGAATTCATAGGACTTCCTTCGTAAAACAAAAATATCTTAAAATATTATATATTTATTATAAAATATAGTTTAATTCTTATAGGATAAAATTTTTATTTACCAAGTAATGCTGGTTGATCAGCAAAAACTAATGCCAATTCTTTTAATTGTGGTCGAATATATTTTCGTCTTTCACGTCTATACAAAGGTTGTTCAGTAATTGCTTTTTTAAATGTATCATTTAATAATTCAGTTAATTTTAATTGTCTATATGATTTATAAATATCTAAATTTTGATGTAAATATTGATGTGTCAACAATAATTCATCACGATAAAGTACATGAACAAAACTACTTGATAAAGCTTTTTCAAATAATTGCATACATTTTGAATTCATTATTAATTGTTGTGGACATACAATCATTGTATAAATAATCCAACGTTCAATTGTTTCTTGTGATAAATATTCACATGGTAAAATTTCTGATGTATCCATTAAATGAGCTGTTTGAGATGTAGCAAGTAAACTAAGTAAATTTTTAGCACGCCAATCAGATACTTTACATGTACGACGATCATATACAGGTGCTAAAGATTGTATAGCATCACCAATTGAACGCACATGAGGAACAAATTCATCATGTAATTTACGTAAAGGTTGTTCATAATCAATTATCATTTGACCAAGACGTGGAAAACTTGCATCACCATGACCATGTATTAAATCTGTTGCTATATTATATAAACCAAGAACTATTTTACGATCATCAACACGTGATAAAAGTATCATAAGTGATATATATGTTGAGATTAAATCTAAATATGATTTTGTTAAATCGTAATTAAGTGCCTAAGATTTAATAAGAGGCAAAGAAAGATTTTTTTTTTCAAGCACAATAAGAATATAAAATTTGATACGTACAATATCAAAATGAACTTGGCAGGCATCAATAGTAGTTAATAAATCGGTAACATGATCCTGAAAGATGAAATTTAATTTAGAAAAAAGCAAAAAAAAAACCAGCTTACTCGAAATTCTAAAAGATCAACAAATGTAAAATAATATATTGCAAGTGATTTGATTATATCAGTTTTAATAGATGTAAGTGTTTGAAATTGACTCTAGTAAAATTCGAATATTAAAGTTTTTGCTTTTTTTTTTTTAACCATAAGATATAGATACTTTATCAACTGCTGGAAATTTCTTTTGTATTTGACGTAGAACCGATTCAAGATTTTTATCCAGAAGAAAAGTTGGTTTAGACTTTGTTTCAGCACATGCCTAAAATAAATAAGTCACATTCACATTACAATCGGAATCTTTTTAAATTTTAATTAAGCAGAAAAATTGAATGCTTTCAAGACATAATTCAATAGGTTCGAATTCTTTTGCGTTATCAAGCCAAGACCCAACACCGAGCAGCTAATAATTATTTAGCATAACCCAAATGCACAGGTTACAAATTATTGCAAATATAAAAACCTAGCAGTGACATACATGTCTTTAATTGAAATGAAATTTTTTGATAACATGATTTCCTATTTAAAAAAATGAAAAAATTTTTGTTCAAAATACTTACAAAAGACTGATCGATTTGTCTTGCATTTAGCTTTCGAAATTTATAGGAACGTTACGTGTGAGCATAAGCAATGTGACGCGAGCTATTTAGTGGTATGAAAATATTTGACAAGTTCCATAAAGAAACAGTTTTATTAAAATCTTGATTCTCTCTCTACGACGCCTAATGAAATTTTTCTCGGAAGATCTAATGTTGTTTTATATAATGTGATTTTGTAGATGGTTCACTAAACAATGTTAGCTACGAACTCAACCAATAATTTGAAAACTTTATTTTTATCTGTTTACAATGCCCTATTATAGAGTTACAAAACTCGATACAAGACAAACAATAGAACCAACTTTCTTAGTGAATGGAGATTGTCTTCCAAATTATAGAAGCGTGTATAGAACTTTTTGGCTTTCGGTTATGATTTTGAAATGAATATAATTATACAGCTTTGCGATAGAAACTTGACTCTTTCTAACAAGAAAACATATCATGTTTTCACGATGAATTATTTAGTTAGTTGTTGAATTGAAAAAAGAAACCTCACATCTTTCGTTTTTGATGAAACAAATACTTTACTTTTTTAATATTAAATATTCTTGTTAACATTCCAATTCCTCGATCATTAAGAATAGTTAATTTTTCTGCTAATTTTTGTTGATGAGGATTTATTTGATGAGCCATTCTCTTAATCTAGAAAGAAAAAAAAATGCAAAAGATCAAAAAAAAAATAAATAAATAGATGTTTAAATCATTCAATTTGTTAATAACACAAAAAAAAAAGGAAAATAATTAATTTGAAAGACAATCAAATATTGTTCTGTATCACAAAGGTAATATTGGAACATCAAGCAAAGATTTCATTAAATTAGTTCCATTAATAAAATGTGTCGTTGCAATAATAAAATCATGATTTTGATCAGCTAAAAATCTTAATGCTGCTATTTCTCCATATGTTATACCACCAATAAAAACAACTAAAGTTACTTTTGATTCTGTAACCTGTTGTTGCTGTTGCTGTTGTTGTTGTTGAGTTTGTTGTTTATTCGTTTTATTTAATGAACTAAGTGATGCTGTTGAACCATGTCTTTGTCGTTTTAATTCCATAGGTACTTGTTGTGTATCAATAAATGTTATACCAGGTAAACTGTTCATTACATCTTGAATATTATTTGCTGTTGGAAAAACAATTTTTTCTATTAAACGTATACTTATTGGTGCATATTGATAATAAATATAATAAATATCTTGTGGATCAACAACATTTATTATTTGATCATCTTGTAATAAATTAAATTCACGTTTTAGACGTTCAAAATTTGTTTCATTGGTTTTTATAGCTGATGCATTTTTATTTATATCAGGTACAACTAATATTCCAACTTGTTCAAGTGCATGTATTAAAACAAGATATTGTAAACCATATGTTTGTATAAGATCTCTTTTAATTAAATCATATTCTTTACGTTTTAATTGTGTACCTAACGATTGTGTTATGATGGATAAATAACGTAATATACAAAAAATATTATCCTTCCATGCAATACGTTCATCTATTTGATGTAATGCATCTTGTAATATTGGAGAAAATAACATTGATAATTGATTCGATAAATACATATCGTACATAGATGTTAATTCTTGTTTTATAAAAAATGCTAATTCAAGATGTGTTGATAATGTTTGAGTTTTAGCATTTTGATTAGACATTCGTGTTACAAATTCACGTAATTCAGCTAATTTTTTACCTTGAATATTTGATGCTGAGCCAGAAAATTGATTATCAAAATCAGTACGTAATTGTCGTTGAGCACGTGCACCTTCTTGAAGAATTTTACCAACTGATATCATATGTAAATAACGTGTATCAGAATATAATTTATCACTACTTAATAAACGTACAGCTACTTTTTCTTGTGTAGCTGCATCAAGTTTTTGAACTTCACGAAAATCATTACTAAATGATGTTGTTGGTACTTCAATACGATTGAATTGAATACCTAAAAGTGAAATTAAGAATAGAATTTTATACTATAAGATGAGAATAGATATTATTTTATTTTTACGAAGTGATTTCTTCTTCGTTTTTAAACATGACTTTAAATTCTAGTTTTGAACTTTCAAAAAATCTTGTCAGTTAATTTCCTACAATTACCAATTCGAAAGACTTCATTATATAGTATAATGTTTTTATTCAGTTAGGAGAGAAGTTCTCCAGTTGATAAATTGCTTCTAAGTCGAGACTGTACATTACGTAGATCCAAATGAAGTATGGATACCTTGGAAATTATGTAATGTCCTTAGCTTATTGTGATAGCGATACTGCATTAATTGGAGCACACCTTAACGAGAGTAGTTTATTGTGAAAGTTTCAAGTCTTTTGATTTGCTTCTATCCTAATATAAGAACATCAAATTTGTCGGTTTATATAAGCGACGTAAAAGACACGCTATTGTCATAGTTCTATCTTTTGATAGCAACAGCGACAAGATCTGAAATATTTACCAAAACCTGCTTCTGTTAAGACCTATATCAAGAAGAAATTTAAAAACTACTGAAAAAAATGTGTAGTATCTCTGCAGCTATAAACGAAAAGCATGCAGAATTTATCAGTTGAAGGACATCTCTCGCTAAACCTGAATGACATCCTACAGAATATTTTTTCATAGGATATTGTAGAATTCTCAATAATTGTAAAATGTTATACTAATCTTATCGATTTATTTAAACGTTTGAATTCGAAGCTAATCATTTCAACTTATTCTTATACATGGACTATCGGATTTAAGTACATAAACTTTTTCTTATGTACAAATCTGAAACCACTCTTTGAATCTTCAATAGGTTAAAAAGTTGTCATACAAAAATTCAACTTATTTCTATTTGTTTTTCGAAATATAAAAACGAGCATTAAAAGAAAAATCATCGAAATCTGTCATTTAATATTATGTACAGTTTTCACCGGCAATCTTAGATTTTTCTACTTACACATTAAATCTTAATTTATTCAAAAAAAAACTAAAAACTTAATTTTTCTACTATTTTCTTCCATGAAACATATTATCAAAGAATTTTCGTTTTAATTTTATTTTGTCTTACCAAAAACTTCATCAAGTAAAGCTTCGTACGTTGCTGGTATCATCATTGGTGTTATTAAATCAGTTGATCGATCAATTAAAATAAGATTTTCAATTTGTGTTGGTACTTTTTTTTCATTATCTGGTACTTCACGTTGCATTCTCATCATACTATCATAACATTGTTTAGCTTTATCACCTTTAACAAATACATTTGGTATAATTCCATATAATTGTTGTAATGTAATAAGACCATGTGCTAAATTAAATATTGGTGTTGTATCTTTATTTAAATATAAATCTCTAAAACAATCATAGGATTCCATTGATAATAAATCTGTATCAATAGGTATAAAATCTAAATTAAGTTCATCTATGATAATATCACCTAGAACACCTTTTTCTTTTAATTTTTCTTCACAAACACGTGATAACCGTGGAACAAATATAATACCATATTGTTTTATAATAGCGTCTTTTGTTTTATATTGACTTAATTTATTCATTTCATCTCGAATCATATTTGCAATAATTTCCATATAAATTGGTTTTGGTCGAACAATAAATAATGTTATTTTATACTCTGATGTATCATGTTGACGTTCTTTAAATATTCGTATATCATTTGCACCGAGTTCATTTAATGCTTGAATGTGACCAAGTAAATTTTTAATATCATCATCAATAATAACACATTTTTCTTTTGTAAATTGTTTAGGTAAATTACTTTTTTCAGTATGAAATTGATTCGTACAACGTTTTATTTGTTGAAGAATAGAATCACGTAAAACAGTTAAATTAATACGACCAGTTTTTAAATGACTAAAATCTTGTTTTAATGGTACATTTCCTGTTTTTGTTGACATTTTCCTATATTCGATTGCCAAGAAAACAAATAACTAGCTATAAGAAGTTCAATAGTACAACCCAAAAAAAAAAGAGAAGTAAACAATGAGAGCCAATAGCGCTACAAGTTTGAGATTGGTAGCATTGATTGTAGTGTTGTATGTTTTAACCAATAGAAAGGACAGAATGATATAAATGAAAGATAATGAAACCTTGCTTGCCTGTTTCTCTTAGGTGATGATTCATCAATAGAATAAGAACTCAAGACGAGTACGTACTTAGTCATGGGTTCATTTCGTCACTCGGTAAGGAATGAAAATAGGAATGATTTGAATTATTACTCATCAATCATGTATATGAAAATCAAATATTATTTGATAACACATACATACTAAACGCCTACGTATCTAAATATTTTTTTTTTAGATTGTTATATAAAAATGCGAAATTTCATACTATAAAACGATGATGAGCAATACACCGAGTATAATTGAAGAGGATGAAGATTATGATAATGATCAGTACAATTATGATCGATTACAAGTTGTCATGGATAGACCAGTAAATACGAATCTTGTTAAAAATCAAAATGAACAATTTCCACAACTAACATCACCAATAGCGTAAGAATTCATTAAAAATTAAAATATTTTGAAAATATTAAATACGAAAAACAAGTGATATTTTTTGAAATTTTATAGAACTGGTTTAAGTTCATGGCGTATTTCACGCTTTCTATTAAATTTTCTATCGATTTCACCTAATATGCTTGCTCAAGCTGAAGAACGATTATATCAAGGTATTAGTAATTCAATTGATTTTGTATTTATTCATCAATAAAGTATTTCTAGATTTGAAAACAAAATACAATGGTGAATATATAAGCATTCGGTGAGTTAGAAAGAGAAAATTCTTCAAAATTGATATACGTACATATATTTTTTTCTTAGCGGTGATTATCTAATTTGGACAGTAAGAAGTTTAAATTCATCAAAAACTGCTATACCAATTGTACTGATACATGATTTTGGTTGTGCAAGTGGTATATGGATACGAAATATAGATTTTTTAAGTACACGTCATCCATTATATATGTTTGATTTACTTGGTTTTGGTCGTTCATCACGACCTAATTTTGATCAAACAAATTCAATAAATGCTCGAACAAAATTTATTGAATCAATTGAAGACTGGCGTATAGCTGTTCGTTTACAAACAAAATTCTATCTAGTTGGTCATGGTTTTGGTGCTTATTTAGCTACATTATATACAATGACATATGGACAATTTATTAAAAAATTGATTCTTCTTGATCCATGGGGTTTTAATCCAAAACCTGATGAAAATCAATTAAATTTAAGTACACCATTATGGATTAAAATCATTGCTTATATTATGCAAACATGGACATCATTTTCCGCATTTCGTTATCTTGGACCATTAGGTAAATAGATTAATAAATTTCTCATTTATGATGTACTTGAAACCATCACTTGCTTTAATAGAATTATTATCATATTGATCTCTTCTTCTTTTTTATATAGATTTGTTTTCTTCTAGGGTCTGCATTGCTTATAGGGATTTTTCTTTCTAAATGACAAACAATCCTATAAAGAAGTCTGGAAACTTTTTCTCTACGACTGTAAATACCATCAAAAGCTAAACAGTATGCTTTGAAGCAAATGGTTAATTTACCAATTATAGATAAAATAAGATCTAAAAACATCGAGCAATAAACAGATATTTTACTATAGTATATTCTTTGATTCCAATGGAAGTTTTATGTTACAATTAAATTTTCGTATACATTATTTAGGTTTACCATTATTAAAAATATTTGCACCACGTTGGAAACGCTTAGCACCAATGGATTCTTCAACTGAAAAATCTAATGCACTTTATGAATATTTATATTATGTTAATGCACAACCGGCGAGGTAAAATTGTATTACGTTAGAAAATATTATTTGAAAATATTCTTTGTGTTTTCTTTCAAAAAAAAAGTGGTGACTTAGGTTTTCAAGCATTAGCGTCATGGTATGGTTGGGCGAAAGATCCAATTGTTCAAATTGATCATTCAAATATCGAAACAATATCCGATGATATTTCAATTGCGTTTATTTATGGTTCACGTACGAATATTGATAATACAGGTGCACATCAAATTCTTCATCAACGTGGTCTAAATAATACTTGTATTAAAGTACGAGAAAACGAAATGAAAAAAAAACCAAAAGATTTGATTTTTATTTATTGTAGATTATTCATAATGCTGCACATTTCTTTTTCATGGAAAAACCAATTCAGTTTCATGAAGTAATGAGTGACATATTAAGTGATTTACCACAGAATTTTTGTACATTGGCATCAGGAGATAGAACTATAACTACAACAGTACTTTCAGAGTAAGAAACATGCAATAGATGTTAACATGAATATTCTCGTCAGATGTATTTAAAAAAAATCTACGAATCGTTACAATCAAGGCTATTGTATTAACTTCTTGATTACTTTTTCGTACGCACACATTGCAAGCCCGTTTATAATTATTTCTGTGTTTATATTTTATGATTTCTTTGTTTTTTTTTTTCTTCTTTAGATTTTTATGTGCGTAAAACAGTGATATGTTTTGCTAGTTTTTTTTTGATTTTGGATATAAAAATTAAATGAGTGATGTTTTCAGATATTAAAACGAATGGCAATGGCTACCGTGACGAATGATTTTTTACTAATAAATAATGATCATTCAGCATCGAATGCAATTGATCAAATGATTTCAATGTCAGTTATTGATCATGTCAATACAAATAATCAAAATTCTAATATATTATTGGGAGATCAATCATCTACTACTAGAAAAACTTCTTCCCCTAGGTTCGTATATCAAATGAAATAGGTCGAGTTTTTTGTACATCATTTACATAGTAATAAGATGAGCTATAATTGCATTTTCTTTTGTTTATCAATCATTTTAGAATTTCATGATCTATGTCGTTGAATAACTATTCATAGGTATTCTTTTCGAGAGAAGAAAAAGGTTTTCTGAAAATTTTTATACATGTATGAACTTAAATAAAGATAGTAATATTCAAATTGATACTGCATGAAAGCATTGAAAAATGAATTATTTCTATACACTCATAAATTTGATATTACACAGAAAGTTATATATGCACGAAATGACTTTCACAAAAATGGTAGAACCGATAATATACCCTAATAAATCATAAGTTAAAATCATATTGGAAGTTTCACTTAGAGTTAATCAAGTCTCTGAATCAAAATTTATGCGTGAGAGTAATGGTAACTTTTCCTTATCTTAATATCTCTCTCGATAATAGAATGTTCTTGTACATAAATATGAAAAAACTTTTTCTTGTTTTCAATAGACTATCTACAATCTCTAGTTGAATTATATATCAAAGAAATAGTAGGAATAAATTCGAAAATTTTATAAGATCATCAATGGAAAATAGTCAAGTTTTCCAATCAGAAAATTCTGACATTAGATCAATAATTTCTTTGTTTCTTGTTTCGAACTCCCAATGACGAAAACTATTTCTTTTAAGCTTCTAATTCAATTTGAAAAATAATAATATAACTAGATTAACATTCGAAGCTTCATAGATCAGTTTTTTTTTCATGTATTCAAAATCATTGATCATTTTCCATTAGGAAAAAAAAAATAAACGAATTTCTTGTTTTTGAACGTTGATTATTTCATTTCTTTTAGTCGTTTTCGTACGATTGAAAGTTTAAAACGACTCACATGGAATAATACTGGTCCTGAAAAATTAGTACGTGCTGAAATGAAAATATTCGAAACTTTAAGATCACAATTTCAAGGTCGTTATATCAATGTTTTAAATGATACACAAAAAGTCTGGACTGTTTGTTCAAATTTAACATCAAATAATATTCCTATTGTACTTGTACATGGTTTCGGCGGTGGTGTTGGCTTATGGAGTTTAAATCTCGATCAGTTATGTGCTGACCGAGCTGTTTATGCTCTTGATTTACCAGGTTTTGCACATAGTAGTCGACCAATATTTAGTATGGATCCTGATGAGGCTGAACAACAATTTGTTAATATACTTGAAGAATGGAGAATCGGAGTTGGACTTAATGAACGTTTTATACTTCTTGGTCATAGTTTCGGTGGTTTTTTAAGTGCATCCTATGCTATACGTTATCCAGACTATATTGAGCAACTTGTTTTAGTTGATCCATGGGGTTTTGGACGAAAACCAGATAATTGGCAAACATCACCTATGCAACGTATACCACCATGGTTAAGATCATTTTCAGCAGTCATGATGAAAATTTCTCCACTTGCTGGACTTCGTGTAGCTGGACCATTTGGTAAGCCAAAAACAAGATGCATTTTAAGTTATTTTATATAATTTTATGCAATTAGGTATTCATATAATGAAATATTTTCGACCAGATTTACGTGTTAAATTTGAAAAGTTATTTAATGATGATAGAATATTAGAGTATTTATATCATTGTAATGCTCAAGTGCCAACTGGTGAACAAGCTTTTCGGACAATTAGTGATTTACTTGCTTGGGCAAAAAGTTCGTATTTTCTTTAATATTATTTCTTTTTGTTTTTAATCTAATAGTTTTTGTTTTTCTTTTGCAGAACCTATGATTGATCGAATACATTTAATTGATCAACGCATTCCAATATATTTTCTTCATGGTGAGCAATCATGGATTGAAATTAATTCATCGATGATTGCTCAAGGAAAACGTGACAATGTTTATATAGATACAATCCAAGCAGCTGGCCATCATGTAAATAAATAAAATATATTTTTTTGTGTTTTAAATTAATCTATTCTTGATTTATTTATTTTTTTTTGTTTTTTAAAGGTTTATGCTGATGCACCAGATGAATTTGATATGTATTTAAAAAGAATTTTAATTAACAGAAATTGATATACTTTTATTAATGTAATCAAATTACAGATAAATTTATTTTTGTATAGAATATTCGTGCTATTTAAATAAACTGTGATCATTAAAAATAATTTCTAAAAAATAAACAAAACAAAATTTTTCATCAAAAGGTATCGCAATTATATTTATGTAATAAATTAGTTGTTTAGAGAAAAAATTTTATGTTATGATAAAAAGGAAATTATATTATTAAATGTTGGTTTGTTCCGATTGGATTGGTTAGAAAATATTTCGATTTCCTTATTTATATGTAATTCATTGAAAGAACAACATTGTCTTTAGTAATATGTAATTCAGTTTATGTTTACGATGAAGAAGAAAATGGCGAAGAGTTTAATCATATTCTGTTATTAAATGTATTAAATACAATTTTCTTTTGAAGTTGATGAAAAAAGCTAACTAAAATAATTGAAATACTATTTGTTGATTTTATTTAATTCAAATAATAAAAATGAAATTTGAACTATGCTTCGTTTTTCGTAGATGAATTTTTAAATTTTTTGTTGTTGTTAGAAGTTAAGTATTAATACATGTTTTATAAGATTGAATAAATCGAAGACTGACAAAGAAATACTGATTGATTATATGGATATTTTCTGTTGTGAGCGATTAATATGAATATGTATGATATCGATTAAATGCCTAGATTAAGTGATTAGTCATTCGTTGAATATGGTAGACTTGTTGAAAAGAAACCCTAAAATGAATATAGAAAATGAGTCATATTGCGTTTTTTTTTGTTAATAAGTATTGATCTTGTACATATTGATTTGTCGATGAACTGAATTGTTATTTCTTTTCAGGATGGTTAATTATGAAACTTTTTGAATATTCAAGACATCAATGGATTCTACACTATATGCTAACTTTTATTTATTTTTAATAAGCAAAAATAAATTTGTGTGTCTTTATGAAAATATTTTTTCGCTCTAAAACTGAAACTATTGAAATAATTAGTAAAATAATAGTCAATAGAACATCAATCGAATTTGAAAAAATAAAAGCATAAAGTAAATAAATGTATTCCAGGGAATAAATACGGAAGACTTTGAATTACTGTTTGAATCAATTGTTAATGGTGGATGCATTGAAAATCGAATGGCATTAAAAACTGATCTTTGACCTAATGCTTTCAGATAAACATTTTGACGTCCAGCATCAAGTACAAAATCACCAACTGATATCCAACGTGAAAGACTAGCTTGTTGATTATAGACATATCCATCATCTCCATCTGTATAATTATATGCATCTGTTACAGCGACATTTAATTGAGAATTTACATCTGTTGATGAACCAAAAAAAGATGGATTCCAAATTGATACAGTATAAACACCACGTGTAGATAAAATTGGATGAATAATACATGAATTATTAAAAGTTATTAATGATTGTCCAATATTATCTTTTGGAAGTGAGGATGTATATTTCACGAAATCATTTGTACAAGTATAAATATCTTCAGCATCAGTAGTAAATATTGTCGTTGATGGAGAAGCAAGTGAAAATTTATTAAGAATCATTTCAACAAAACGACCAAGGATATAAAAATCAGTTGTACGTCTTTGAAAACCATTACTAAATGCCGAAAGAATGATTTCTTTACCATTAGGTAATATAATATAAGCTATTTCTTCAACTGTATCATAAGCATTTCCAACTTTTGAATAAAGTATTGTACCAGCTGGTAAACCATTACCAAATGTTGTTAGATCACTTTCAAGTGTACGATAAAGCATAGATTTCATATATTGCAATTCATTATTTGGGCGTGTTTCCATTAAATAAAGCATAAATGATGCTGTACAACATGATTGTAAAAGATTACCTCGATAAGGAGATCTAAGTAAAACTAATTCACTACCAATTGGCGATTGACCTGAATTTGTTGGATATGTTTTAATTCGAATTATTTGATTTTCATATAATTTAAGTTCTTTTAATAAACGTTCAGTTGATAAACGTTCATAAAACCAATTTGACCAACGAGTATCATTAACTGAAGTTAAATTATCAATATTTGTTGTATTTGTTATAGCATCAACAACATAACCTGTATCTAAATTTGATGAAACGACAATCATTGGTCGAACATATCTATCTAAACAATCAATTGATTGACCTTGCTTTTTACACCATTCCATTGCTGAATGCATATACATTAATTTTACTGTTGATGCTGGATATGCTACTAAAGTACCATCTACACTACCCCTTTTCCATGTTTGTGTCCCTTTTTCTCTGATAAGTATTGTTGCAGATAACCGAGTAAAGTTACTTGATGGTTGTCTTGCAAGAAAATCATCACGAACTTCTTTAATTCCATTAGCTAATCCTTCATCATTAATTACTTCTATCGATGGTATTTCATTACATCCACATTCTTCACAGTGAGAATGCGAAATTAAAAGACAAAAAACAACTATGAAAAACTGAATAAAATTCATGCTGGTAAAGAAATGACAACTTTTGAAACTGATAAGATTCAAACAAAATATCAAAATAAGAACGAAACAAGGCTCTCGATATCAAGATTATAAATTTCATTACAGGTAAGTAAGACCTTTAAGAATATATTGACTTTTATGTCGCATTAAAAAACCTCATTGTGTCTATATACTTATTTGATGTATCTTTGTTAATTAGAAAAATAAGAACAATGACGTGTGATTTAGTACACGCCTACAATAAAGTGTTTAGTGTTAGAGAATGAAAGGAAATATAGGCGAGAAAAAAGAAAACAGCTAAGAAAAATCTTCAATAATTATGTTGATCTTTTTACTCATATAACAATCATCGTCTAACACTAATAATAGAAAGAGAAAAAAACGTTCATTATCTCTGAAAAAATGTTCCATATATGTATATATATATATATATATATATATAAAATCAAGACTAAACTGAACATAACTTTTGTTCGCTAGATTCCTCTTATTCCCCAAAGTTATAATCTATTTTATTTAAAAGAACTTATCATAATAGTTAAGTTACTGATTATTTAAAAGAAGATTATTAGAACAATCTCATCATCATGAAATCGGATTTATAATTACATCTACTGGAAGATATACATGTTCCGAACATAGGTAGTAGAATAGATTGAACATGACAGACTGTCAGATGTTAGAAAGAAACGAGAAATCGTAAAAGTATAGTCTTTTTTTAAATTGTTTATTCATTTTTAACTTTACAGAATTAGAAAAAAAGAGTGATTTAATTAGAAGTGGTTTTACTTCGCTGATTACTTATGTAGATTTATATGGTAGAAGTTAAACGTGTTGTAATTATTATTATTAAAAAATATTTTTCTCACCCCATATGCGATATATAAACCTTAATTATAATCGTGCATCGACGGGATTGCTCATTTCCAGAATAAAGTATATGTTTTAAAATAAATACAATTGTTTTTTTTTTCATCATTAGATTATTATAAGCAGTATGATAGAAAGTCGTGAAATAGAGACAACAAGTATATGATAATATTTTTTCACCCCAGTGATAAATTCGATTTTTTTCTTTTTCTTAGCGTTTAACTTGAAATAATGCAGATTTTAACCTAACTTTTTTTCTTAAATATACATTACCAATATAATCAAATGTTTATTAGTATTATTTTTTATTTTAGTTACAAATAATGTCACAATTTTTTAGTTTACCGATCTTGATGATCATCTATCTCTTTGTTTTTCAATCAACTACCATTGAATGTCGCTCACTTACTCAAAAAATTGTTATTCATGGTCATGAATGGACTGTACCCAATGAGCCTGGATGGGAAGAAGGTAAAATTTTTTTGAAATTTCCTGTTAAAAAGAAAAATTCATTTTTCTTGTTATTTTATACTTTATAGTTTTACGAGAAGTAGAACCAATTCGTCATAGATTATTGACTACCTGTGCTACAAGTCGTGAATGTCGATTAGCTGCTGAGCAATTACGTCGTGTCTTTTTAAAATATCCTGTTTCGTCGAAATATTACGATGATTCCTTACGAAATGATAAATACACATATGATCCCAGTTCAATTTTTAAATGGGGATAATCTATTTGTGCTTGTCTAAATGACTAAGAGACAAAATAAAGAAAACATAAATAAAAATCTATTCTACTTTTACTTGATTTTTTCATCATAGTAACAAAACATATAGTTTCAACAAAATTATGACGTTTCATTTTCATTGAAATAATGTATTTTTATGTCAATTAAAATAAGTCATTCATCATTATTTATTTATTTCTATATATAAAAAAAAATTCATAGGAAAATTAAGTTTTCTGATGAATACTAAGCATTATATGCTCTTGAAGTATGATGCGTCTAAAATCTTTGCATCAATCAATGAATATTTGACAGCTATATGCTACCTATTCCTTAAATAAAACACATTACTTTTCGAAAGACTGCATTAGTGGTTGCTTGAATCAAATAAATTACACGATAAAATTGACTGAATGAACTTTCGCATTTGTTTTTTGAAATAAATTGTTTCAACACAAAAAAAGAGTAGAGATCTTATCAAAAGCATATGTATATATAAGAATACCTGTACGAATTTTTTTTTTAATTTAAAATGAAATATGTCTATAATTTTGGATACTTTAAATTAAACATTTGTTTTTCTTATATTGAAACTTAAGTTAAATTTGATATTACAAGTAAAATCAATTTTTTTCTAAGAAGACAATAACATTTCAGACA
The DNA here is from genome assembly GCA_905329745.1 of Rotaria sp. Silwood2. Lineage (NCBI taxonomy): Eukaryota > Metazoa > Rotifera > Eurotatoria > Philodinida > Philodinidae > Rotaria > Rotaria sp. Silwood2. The sequence continues at coordinate 1,160,116 of CAJNSZ010000004.1, read as the reverse complement.
TAACATCCATTTGTTGACGAAAATACACAATTTGATGGAAAGTGTGCATCTCATAATAATCAAAATTTTTTTGTTAATGTCACCAAAAATGAATAAGAGTTTTTTTTTTCTTGAAACTTTATAATGCCTCTTTGAATAATTCGTTTTTTTACATCTCTCTTACATTCTCAATCCCTTCAGATCCTTCTGTGGCCATGAATAATTCCATTCAACTGTGAATCATGAAGAATAATCAATTTTTATTATTACTATTAGACTGCTAAACAAAAATAGCTGCATTTTCATGAAGTGCTACTATTTTTATTATGTTCACCTGGTGTTTGAGATGTGAACGTTCGACAATAAACCTTGATCTCAAACACCAACTTGCCATTCATTGTTTAACAAATACGGAAGTTTCGGTGTAGAAAACATGTTCAGCGGAAATACGCATGCAAACCACTTTTCTATGTCGTTTAGCTATTCCATATGCTTCTAATAACGTTTTTAACTCTAAAAGAAATCCCATATGTCGATTTTATTCTCACCAAAATCAGTGACGTATAGCCAATATCTGAGTCATTAGTACGATCTGAGATAGTAAACTCATGTTGTAGCACTAAATTTACTTCATTTCATGTTATAGGTATTCTAAAACTGTCAGCTTAGATTTACTGTCTCATAAACATCTTCTGATAAAATTTTCAAATGAACGAGTCAAAGTCATTGCGGAGAAGATCCCTCTTACGAAAAACCAATATTTGCTCTTCAATAGGTAATATTCTTAATCAGAAGACAATATCTCCGTTGTTTCTAAGTAATTACTAACAACATTTGCACTAAAAATAGCAAAGATATTGAACTTTCGAATGAGAAGATTGGACAAAACAAAAACGTTTGTGCCAATACGATTGAAATAAAGTGACCACAAGAGGAAGATGATGTCCGAACCATAACTCTAATACATGTGAACAGATACAGAACGCTTTTGTATTTTCGATTAAAGTTTATTGTCGTATCCACACACGCAAATTAGCAGTTCAACATAATATAGAATATTTGCGCTTCATGGAAGGCAGCTACTTTTGTCAAGAACCGTAGCTTTTAATTGCTGAACTATTCAACACATTACAATTGCTATTCAATAAAAGCAAAAACTACGTGTCTCTGGATAAAAAAAAGCATCAAAATGTGTAGTAGCATTAAAAATAATGTATTCAAATTTATAACACTGAAAAATCTAACAATATTGAAGAAATATGTGTTGATTTCAGAGCGATAAAAAGTGCAGGAAAATAATACAATGAAAAAGTAATTTCTTTGAAAATTCGTATTTATTTCGAGAAATATTTAATCACCACACATACATATACTTTATACTTGACATTCGAATACAGATTATTAAAATCTATAATACTTGTTCTTATTTAACAAGCTTCAAAGAAGAGAGCATATCAAAATCCTTCTAAAATTATATCACAAAATGAATTCAATCTTAAAAAAGAAGCCAGATATCAACACTTTTTCTGACAAAAACCATATTCACAAGTAGCTAATCATCATTTTTCTTCGTAATCAAAGATTTGTAAAAAAGACAGATCGTATTCTACATCAATCATTTAGTTCATCTTTTTCAGTTCTTGCCGTAGTCTAGTAAACATATTATCATTGGTATTATCTTAACATAAATACAGTAGTCAGACTTGAAATGGTTTTTTATCATAACATTGTTCCTTCTCACTAAAATTAACGAAATAATTATTTTATGAATTATGTTTATTCATTTTTTGTTATTTACATAAAATCAATATTTTTCTTCGTATTCATTTTGTAATTTACAGTGCTGGCCAAAAGTCCCTCACACCCCTGAACTTCACTCATAATAAGAGTTAGACAGCTGAAATTTTGTATGTATATACTCTATGATGAATGCTGATCTTAGGCACCAGCTCCGTCATAATTGCTCGAGCTAGAACGGAGTTATAATAGGTAGTAATCATGTCCCTTTGTGAAACCCATAATTCGAGAAAGAAAAGATCTTTTGAGTCGGCCAACATCTCATTGTGTAGCGCTCTATTCTGGTTATCTACAATATAAATTTCAGTGAAGTTCATCGAGTCGTTGTAGAGTTATGACCATGTTACTGTAATCATTGATGTACACGAAAACCATGTAATGGCATTATGAAATTCATAACTCAATGAAAGCTTAATGGATCCATGTGAAATTTTCAGGAGATGTTCCCTAACAGTTGCCCATTATTTCCTGAAAGTTTCAGAAGCAAACATTGTATTAGAAGAAAATGGTACATTGCTCATCATCAGGTACTTGTCAAAGCTCTAGAAGTTCAAATTCTCGAGCAAATGTACTCATCTTTTTACCAATAAAAGATAATATATGGGGCTTCATTTTGGTACTCAACTATTGATAATTANTGCTTCTGGCCAACAGTATTTCAAAAAAGTTTATCAGAAAGTCTGGATGAACGGAAACGGTGGCATAGCTAGTTCGATAGAGCAGCTCTTGCTCTACAACGTACACTATTTATCTTTCTCCTCGACTGCAATTTGGTAGCACACGAGCATCAAAACTATTTTTGATGACAATTTCCTTAGTGAGTTTTAGTGAACCTGATCTTCAAAACCGGTGAAATACTTGGATTAGCAGGTCTCAATTTATTGAAACTCTGCAGAACTTGTGGAGTTTTTTGAGCTGATCATTTTTGTATTGAATGATTGAATATTTGACTCTATTTTCATGAACATATAGGCGAAATACGATACACATGCATTTTTGCTTCTTCGATATTATGCCTAAAAAATTGATTTTTTTGTAAAAGTGAAACTGATAACGGCTTTGTTTTAACTTAAACCTAGAGTGCAATAATTTAATCAGACTTAGCGTGAAAAATTACATGAAAATACCTATGAAATATATGACCTTGAAAATGCCTAAACAATCATGTAATCTCCTTTTGAAACTATAGTTTGTCCTGTCTGATGCAGTTGAATGTAAAATGACTAAAAACAAATTAGAAAATGAAATATTCTAAAATGAGCAAATTATTGGTTCGATAGATCATAATTATTTCTACAACATGTACTAATTAGTTCCCTTCGCAACTTTTAACTCAGGAAGAAAAAGTTATTGAAAAGTATTACATGTTAGTGCCTTGATCTGTATAGGAGGTCTATTTCAATATGACTTCTGTGGTGTGCTCGCTGAAAGACTTGATTGATTCTTATGGTAGATTAGATGCATTAATTGTATGATGATTCTAAAACGAGAGAGTCAATAAGGAAAACTGAATCATTGTTCATCCATCGTGTTTTCGATTACAGTTGGTTGCGCTCCAGCTAGAATCTTGAATCTGTGGATCGTTGTAGTATCGGATTCTGAAAGCAGACCGCATGAAATACTTCCGTTGGTGTGAGCGTCGAATTGATGAATATCATGTATTCCAGTGATAGAATCTAAAGAAAGCTAGTGTTTTCTAGAGAAACTGCTGTAAAAAAAATTATACCTCTAGAAGAAAGTTGGTTCCATCGGTACCGTAAATTCTTTTCATATTCAATGTTGATGAGATCAGCAGGTAGCCAACGAATTTCAATAGGACGATTTGGTTCTGACATTCGACTTGTTGCCGAAGTCAAAGCTCCCAACGAGCAAGATCTTGCCACTACCATACGATCATTTTTTTCAAAACACCATTGGAAAAATTGTTTGGGAGATGTAAATGAAGCACTTGGTGGACCTTTCAGTAAATGTTGTGTAGCCATCGATTTTACGACAGCACCTACGCCGTCACATGGACCTTTGCCATGACCTGTTGCACTGAATGTCCATGATGCTTCAATTTGAAAGTCTATCTAATGATGAACCAAGTTGTACATATTATATTTATCTAACACAAAAGGATGTATTTCATGAAAATGACAGTTAGAAGTACTAAGCACTTACTTTTGAAGTGAGCCGATGCGCCATCACTCACATAATTGATTTTGGAAATGTTATGATATTCTTGTCGAAGAAAATCGACAATCAGTTTTAGTGCACAATAAACAAATTTTGTGTCATGTGCAAGATAATCCGAGATAAATACCATATTACGATGTTCTTCACCGACCTTTATATAGACTGTGAAAATAGTAGCTTGCTGACGCGAATAATACCCTTATTGAATTTCTCTCTGAACAACCAGAGAGAAATTTTGAGCGAAATCGATTTGAACAATAGCATAGGTAGTAAGGGTGTGGGTGGGTGTGTAAACTTTATGAGATTTGAAGAACGACCCTAGTCAAGCATCTTGTGGTATGCGCATGAAGTACATGAGCATTTGGTGTAACACAAGCCATATATCATGGACATTTGATCAATGAGAGCACTTATAGAAAATAAACAGTTTTACAAATTGTACTGAAAAGCTATTTTTTTTAAAGAAAAGTTACTGGTAAATAACAATTTTCATTATAAGGAAAACTTCTGTAAATTATTGATGGCATAAGGATTTGTTCAATATAGGTTTCTTTTGATCTCAAAGGATATGGTGAAATATACAGAGGATACGAGGTTTCCACCAAAGAAGTTTTCAATTGAGTTCATGTGTTAGATGATGTAAAATTATATGCATATATTAACTTATCTTGAAGATAATCGAAATCTTAAAATAAATTATTATTACCAGTTCGGTGTAAGATGAATTTTGTCAAAGAAAACAAAACATGTAGAATAGATATTGACCAAGCGGATTTTTTTTGTTATTGAGAAACTGATACTCGCAATGCACGAGCAACGGTCATCAATTTGGGCTTAGCTATGAAGAGTTTTCATTTAAGTCAGAGAGAGGCTTCGAAGAGGTTTTATTATAATTTCTAGTATGCACTCAAGTTTTACTCCGATTGTAAGGTAAGTTGATTGGGAAGGAAGACGGGAGGAGTCTTCGTGATGAGAAGCCGCTCGCTCACATCCATATTTCAAACTCGTGTTTTTTTGAATATCATTTTGTGTAACTTTACTTTTTGATGAAAATTCCTTTACAGTTCAAGTAGTTTCTCTCGATTCGATTTTTGATTCCATGATACAATGATTCAAATTCAAAAAGAAGATTATGACATTCATAGTAACACTTATGTCTAGCCAACTCTATAAATTACAGCTAATTTAATAGAAAGTGAAACCTTTACAATTTATTTCTATTTGAATGATTAAAATTTGAAAAGCAACCGAAATACAATTTAACAGTTTATCCATTGCCAGTTTATGCTCCCAAATGAGACGATGCATGCTTATCATATAATGAAGAAAAAATGTAACGTATCCGTTTTTTTCTCTAGCTAATTATTCTCAAACAAACACACTTCAATGTTGAATACTCATAAGTGAAAATCAATGTACGTTTTAATGAAAATATTTTCATATTGTTTACCAGTTGCCTGGAATTTCTTCAAGATTATTTTTTGTGGCAAACTTTGACGGTCACAAAGTTTTTAGACTATCGTTTTAGGTGATAATAGAATGTTTATGTTTCAGTTAAAATTAATTTTTGACTAGTGATCAGCGCGATCGCCTTGACTCACGATGGTCTCGGTCACGATCACAGTCACGAGTATCAAAATAATCACATAGACTATGTCTGTGTTAACTATATTAGGTAAACAAACAATTTCATACCCTTAATTTATAAGGATAATTTAGTCGTTTTTTCTTAATCAAAATAGCTATACATAGATATTACAGGAGGAATTAGAACTTAGGAGTATTTGAACTTATTCTAGGACAAGTGAAAGTAGAGAGGAAGGGCCAGATGAAGTTTTAATTTGTCTTACGAAAATTTAAAAATTTTTCTGAATTCTAATTTCTCCTGAGAGTAGTGCCCTGTTGGAAAGTTTTAGTCTCCTTTCGTCAGAAATTCGAGAATGGAAACGATATTAATACAAAATGAGCGATCCAGAAAATCTTTTTGTTTTATATTTATATTTTCCAAACTTTAGCCTTTCAAACCAAAAATGTCGAAATAGATTTTGACATGTTTCTCAGAAATTTTGCATTGCTTAGTAATTTGAAAAAAATAACAATAAGGAATACCTATCAACAAAAATTAGACAAGTTCATTCATTATTCATAAAATTGTAATTCAATTACCACAACTACTAATATCTTTGTGATCATTATTTTCGAAAGAACTATTGTTCAGATCCTCTCTCAATTATAGCATTATTATTATCTTCTCTTGAATATTTTCGTTTTTTCAAGGGTATTATAGTTGTTCTCTATATAATTATTCAATTCATGAAGGAGAAAATTATCTTAACTTAGCATTGATAAATTTTCACGTATAAATAATAAGTGATTTATTTTACTAAAATGTGCTTACAATGATAATTTTATTTTTAATTTAAGCCCCCTCCCTCTCAGAATTGATTTACCACTTCGAACAGGCCATTCGGGCTGAAACTTTCAGAAATGTATAGTCCCAATGAGAAACGCTTATGGTAAAAAATTCAGCCTGATATACCCTACTAGAACGCACTTCCGGCCTGTTTTTTCTAGCTTCCAGGAGAGTTGAAATAACTTCATTGTTAAAAGAGATACAGAACTCGGACTGATTTCAAATTAAAGCTGGTCTCTGTGCATAACTTTTAGTCGGACAGAATTGTGAAGCTACCTTCCATTCATTTTTTATGAGCATTTTGGTGAACATAGTGTCCAAAGTAAGCATAGAAAATGTAACTTCACTACAGTAAAATCTCATTTTTCTCAGCCCAGGAATCAAGTATCAAAAATTCGTCCGATGAAAAGTTAGCTCTGATTCAGACCTTTAAAACAAAAAAACACATCTGTTTTAGCCTGAGCTGTGTGGGAGTTAATTCAATGTTTCTGTCAGAAAACTATGTTTTGAGAAAACCGCTAAAGAAGTTTTAGAAATGAATTTTTTCATTGAAATCCAGAAAAACCACATTAAAATGGTATATTCATAATGTGTGAAAGTGTAATTTTTTAAAGAGCATAAAAAATGATTTAAGCTACCACTGTCGGTCATATTTAAGTAAATATAATGATTTATTCAATGCCGAAACAAATAAAAGGCAGTTTTCTCAAAACTGGAAAAATTTAAAAAAAGGAAAATGCCTAAAACAAAACATGATAGACGAGTCGCAATTACTTTCGAAGATCTCTTAAAATTTGGCCCTTTTTCAAAAAGCTATATATATATATATATTCTGAAAGGGGAAATTTCGCTACATCTTCCTATGTTAAACACTCAACTTCGAGCTTTTTCTGAAAAATTAGATTTTGTGAGAAGGGATTTGCTTAAGGTCATGTCACGTTGTATAATATACAACGTTGACAAAAGCTAATGTCTACTATGGTAGTTTTTCTCAAACATATACCTATGACCCAAAACATAATAAAAGTCTATGTTTTGTTAGAAATACAGTTAAAAGATAACTATATTGGTAACTATTTCATTGAACCGATTCGAATTAATTAAGAACATAGTTTTCTACTTGGTTAATAACTTCATTGTTTTTCTGGAACTCACATATATTTTCGAAGAAAAAAGTGAGTGTAAGTTTTAAGTTCAAGTTTTCGGGCTCCCTCCTCCCACCGCATTACAGACACCCCCGCCCAATTACAGACTTTAGCAATCAATAATAAAAGGTGTTAGATTTTTTCGAGTTTTTTTTGGAAAATTGATGAAATTATAACTTTGAAAAATGCTGAATATCATTATTTGTGACTTCCTTAATATATATATGATAGTGTGTAAGGTCTGCTGTAGGTATCATAGATATGTAAAACACACTTATTTGTCAATCAATTCAATGATTATAATAATAAGAATGATAAATTACGAAAAACAAATTCAAAAAAAAATAAAAAAATAATAAGCGAATAGCAAAAATACAAACAAAAAATAGGATACACATAGAAAAAAGTTTAAAAAAAGAATTCTGTTCGAAATGCAGAAATTAGAGAGGTTCTTACTCTTGTGATTGATTATCCTGCAAAACAACTGTAGTCTAAAAGAGATTTTTCAGTTTACGTATTTTGTATTAGTTGAATGAGGCTACACTCTAAATAAAAATCGTTTTCTTGGAAACTGACAAAAAAAGGTTTTCAAGATTAGCCCGAAAACCCTTTTGGGCATAAAAAAACCAAAACCTTTTTTTGTCGGTTTCCAAGAAAACGATTTTTATTTAGAGTGTAGAGAGCATGTGTGAGTTTCACATTTCAGCCCGAAAGGAACTGCGCTAATAAGCTTTTATTAGCTTTTGCCCAGATCGTGATCAAAAAACCTAGTTATTGCTAGCACTATTTATGACCTATTCGCAAATTGGATTTATCGTTAGAGAATACATTTTAGCAAAATTCATTTATCAGAACGGAAAACTTAGTGTCATACACAAATGTAAAACAAACAACTGTGAGAAAGATAAAAAACAACATATAACTTAGTATCACTAAGATACTCGAAACATTCCATTGATTATATAAATAATTCATTTTTGTCCTACAATTGTTTGAAATGGATGCTGATAAAAAACATTCTCTAACGAGAGGTTTGGTTTTCGAATGAGTCGTAAACTAATTGTATTTCGAATACAAACATTCTATTTACTGCCTAAAACGATGCTCTAAAAACTTCATGATAGTCAAAGCTTGTCACAAGAACGTTCATGGAGAAATCTCAGACAACTGATAAACAATATGAAAAAATTTTCACTGAAACTCACATTGATGTTCGCTTATGAGTATTTAATTTTGAAGTGTACTTGTTCGAGAATATCTAGCTAGAGAAAAGGGTGGGTGTGTGATTCCACTCTTGATTAACACACCCACACCCACACCCTCATATACTTTTTTTTCTAATTAAACATTAGAACACTATTCTATGATGAAGAACATAAATGTGAATACTCTTATTTATTCATTATGATGAATTTCATAACTATAACAGAGAAAAGAACTTACAAAAGATTCATTAATCATGTGAGATGTTTCTCTGTCAAACAAGACTAGTATTCCAATATATTATGGTAAATTCGTTCGTTCCTTTGTCCGCCTATTGATTGTTTTTATGATTGGCTGCTTAGTTGAAACCAATAAAATGTTTTGTTTAGCAGTACTTTATCAACATTGAGTTAGTATATAATAAAACAAGTTTTTCAGTTTATATTCGAATAATAAACGCTTACCTATTGTTCACATGACATGTATTAGGGAATAAATTACTATTTAAATACTTGAAAGATGTGCCGTTGAATTTTCGAATTATAGCCCATTAATCTTAATTTGTAAGAACCGTTATTTTAAAAACAAAACTTCTCAATTAAGAGAAAAGTAGTTTTGAATGAATCTTAATCGAATCAAGAACACTTGTTGATAATATCTTACAAATGTTTGATTTAAAAACACTCTTGTCATTCTATCAGTTTTTGTGAAAATCCAATGATTTTGTTTATGTTCTAGATGGAATCATCGATTAATGGATCACCTTTATTAAATCATGCAATAAAAATACGTGGAAAAAATGTTGAGTTACGAAAAAAAATTGCACTATTACAAAATGATATTCAACTAATTGAAAAAGATATTTTAACATTAACAAATACATATGATGATCTCGTTGAACAATGTCGGGTCTTACATGAAAAACAAACAGATAGGAAGAAAGATTCGTTATTAGAAGAGTACCAAAACAAATTTAATAACTACATTCATGATATTGAAAACTATATAAATAATAAAGAATGGAATATTTCTTCAATTGAGAAAACAGAAATTTCACGTAAGAAAAAAAGCTTTTGAATAGAAATTATAAATTCATCATATATATAAAAAAAAGAAATAGTAAATTGAATTTCCATTAGGAAAGATTCTGCTGCTATGCATTTCTCTAATATAATGTTACCAATGAAATTTTTGTACAAACGACGTTCGAGTCATCTAATGTATAAAATTCCATGTTTTCAGTCTGGAGTCATTCCATATAGCATAAATCTTTCTTTTCAAACGAACGGTTGAAGATTACCCATTTGATGTTAACCCATGCCTAATATTGTTAGGCAGTTCTATTTTCATAACACCTGATATGAGAAAAATAAAATCATTATATAAGTTATACCTGCTGAGACGTTATACAATTCTCTCTTGAAGCTAATCTTCGAAATTGTATAATTGAAAATTGATTTCTAATATGATTAATGGTCTTAGTAGGAGAGGCAATCATCATAACCAGTCCAAAATCAAGATTATTTGACTAAATAAAATATGAAGAATGCAAATCTGATCTGATTCAATTCGAACCCGAGTACCAATTTTTTTAATAACTCAAAATGAGAAAACAACTTAAATTTGATTAGCCAATTCGACAACTCATATATGTATATGTATATATATAGATAACTTTTCTGTTCTAGCATCAAAACCATCTCCATCTGTTGAAATTGGTACTAAAATTGAAGAATTACCAGTTCAAACCTTAAATGATGATCTCAATCAACAATTAGCATCTGTAGAAAATTGGCTTATGGAAAGTGCTGTTACTGATATTAATAAACAATGTCCAATCATAACAGAACATCAAAATACAAATGATGGAACAGATGATTTATATCAAGATTTAATATTTCCAACATTAACTGATGAGCTTCCTACACAATCAGAACAAATTCATTTTGATGAAAATAATCATCAAGAACAATTTGTTACAGCAATATCACCAGAAAATTCCAAGCAACAACAACGTCCAGATAAAAATCAACGACGATTTGCATTGATGAGACAATTAGCAGAAAAATCGAATAAAACAGTAACAAGGAAAATAATATAGTATAATAACATTCGAACTGATATTCATCGTGCAGATAATCTTTTTTTTTTATATTCAATATTGATTCAGATGAACATTTTTGTTTTATATATGCATTTTATCATTATTTCGTGTATTGGAATCTTCTATACACCAAGTAATATCCATAGATGATGTTATCGGATAATAGTACTTTTCATTTGGTGCTAATCGTTTACGTAACTTCAGATATGTTTGCCGTCCAGTACTATAGTCTATTATAGAATTATCTTGTGTTACTCCATGATAAAGCAAATGACGAGCAGTCGGTTCAACAGGTAGCATTATTGGCCGATGCAATGGCTCATTCATATTCCTATTAATAAAACACACAAAAGAATTTGTGTTCTCTAGTTGAGAAAAGTAAAAGTCAAGATGATCGAAATAAAATAATATTCTGAAAGGATGCCTTTGCACAGGCACTATCTCCATCATAGATGCTACATCTTCTATATAGATTGTGTATGTTTAGTCTCGCTTTTGTAAAAAACCGAATCATTTTCATTACACTCTCCTATCCTATCTCTTGCATCCTGAGTATATGACAGACAATACTGGCTTAGTTTGACTAAATCATTGATTTGTTTTGATTTTATATTTAATCTTTGAGTATATTTTCTTTTTTCATAAAGGATAAATTCTTTTAATAAATTCGATCTATTCATATAATCCCATTGTTGCCAAGCTAATATTAAATTAGTTCCATATGGTAAATATTGTTTTATTTCATTATATTTTCTCCACCATTGACGTCGAATTGTTTCTTCTTGTTCAATATTTTCTTCCATAGTATTTTTTCAAATGCGCCTTTTTCAAATTGTTGTTACTTTGTTTGAGATATCTATTTTTCAAACAAGTCTTTTTCTGTATGCCATCCAAAAGGAAAAGAATGGAAAATATTCATATTTTTTCGATTTTAGATTATAGATATGATGTATTCAATTGCTGCACGATATTTGACAGTATTAATAGTTTTGTTTGCTTTTTTTTTATTCACTTATTTTTCTTGTTTTTTCTATTAAAAGAAGTCAGCTATTCAAAGTTTAACACATCAAGCATCACTACATATATCTCCTAAGAATTTTTATCCTTTGATTCCAATGGTTATCGAACAAACTGGACGTGGAGAACGTGCTTATGATATCTATTCACGTCTATTGAAGGAACGTATTATATGTGTTATGGGTCCAATAACTGATGAATTATCAAGTGTAATTATTGCTCAACTTCTTTTTCTTCAATCAGAAAGTTCAAAAAAACCAGTTCATATGTATATCAATAGTCCAGGTTTGTCAATCAATCATTGCAACATTTTTCTAGTAATTCGATTATTTCAGGTGGAATTGTAACTGCAGGTCTTGGAATTTATGATACAATGCAAGTATGTCAAAATTTAGTTATTTCAATATTAGAATAATTTTTTTCTTATTTGTGAAGTATATTACACCACCAATTGCAACTTGGTGCGTTGGTCAAGCATGTTCAATGGTGAGATGAGTTAAACAAAAAGGAGAAGAATCCAAATAAGTCTTTTATTCTACCAGGCATCACTATTGTTAACATCAGGTACACATGGTTTACGTCATTCATTACCAAATTCGTATGCATAAATTGATCAATATGAAATAGAGAACATACTTTTTTTCTGATTTTATAGAAGAATTATGATTCATCAACCATCGGGTGGTGTACAGGTATTTGAAAGTAAACTGTCTTCTTTATTTTAGTTCTTTTGATTATTTTATGAAAGGGTCAAGCAACAGATATAATGATTCATGCGGAAGAAATTTTGAAATTAAAACGACTGATCAATAAACTTTATGTAAAACATACAGGTCAAACAGCTGAAGAAATTGGTAATGAATTACTTTTTGTTGTTGTTTGTATCGAACTGTTTTTATTTGTAGAAAAGCTACTTGAACGTGATCGATTTTTTGACGCAGAAAGTGCTAGACGCCTTGGTCTTATTGATAAAGTTCTTGAACATCCTATTCAAGATATAATGAATGAAAATGAGAAAAATTCTAAAACAAACAATTAATTCATTTATTAGTTAGTATTCTCTTTGATTCTATGTTACAATTATATGTTCTTAAGAAAATAAAAATCTAAAAAATTAATAAAAACTAAATTTTTACACTCATCAATCTTATATNTCATATGTGTACAAATCCGATAATGAAAGATATGTTATCGGATAATGTAAATAAAGATCAATCAAAGATCCTACTTCTTTTTCAACCATATTGAATCTTATTCTTCAAAATAAATTTAATCTAGAAAAACAACATACTTATGAAAGATGTTGAGCAAAATTTCGAACAAACTATATTCACATTCTTTTATTTTTGTTTTTTTCTTCTCGTCTTTTTCTTTTCTTCATTTCTCGATTTTTTTTATCTTTTCTTTTTCTCAAATGCAGATTCTAGCGCTCATATTGTCTCATAATAAAATTTGGGATAATAAGTCATGACAAGTCAATGTAATGTATAATAAAGCTTACTGAAGGGTATTTATCTATCTCGGAAAATTTCTTCTTTGAAAACATATGCAGATTGAAATAGAATATCAGATTTAGAAAACACATTTAGCAATAAAATTGCTAAGAAAAAAAACGAAAGACTTTGTTCTGAAAATATTATTCATGTAGTCAACAAAATGAATTAAATTACCTTCATCTTATAAATGAATCGATTACTTAAATTCGGATGGTTCATAAAAATCATAAGTGTAATAATTATCTGTTTCTTCTCTCTTTTTTTTGTAGAAGCTACTTATTTTTCTAGAAATGTTGTACTCAATTTTATTTGTTCTGTTTATGTTGGCATTAAATTTTTATCTTCTTAAATATAGATGGGAGAAAGCAACGTTCTAAAAGCATATCTATAATGGCCAACATTATCTTGTTCATTATGAGTGTCTTCTTCCGTTATATTCCCTAGTCGATATGATGTTTTGTGCATCTTTCCTTTCTCTCAGATTGTAACAACAACAAAAAAATATGGTTGGATAGATAGAGAATAGTTCGTCTATGGAGAAAAATGCTTTATATATTCTCATAAAAGCATTAATGAATACTCAGGTATTCTTATTGAAACTTAATAAATCAATGCAATATTGTTTTTCATATTGTGTACTTTCGTCATAGGAAAAAAATTAGATATATGATTTTTTTTAGAAATATTAATTAGAAAATTAAGTATACACATAGAAATATTTCTTTTGGGAATATTAGGTTATTTGTAAATGTCTTTATGAAACTAGTGAAGACAATGTCACTATTTTATGTATACCTATTGCATGATAACAAATTTTGTTTCCAAAAAGTAAAAATCAATATCTATTGTTAACCGCTCACATCATAACACTTCCTGCAACACTACGAAAAGCATATATTGTTAGTCTAATTCAATAAGTCTTTAAAGTTGATGTAGTGTTGCTACTCGATGTTACTTTCAACATTGCGTGTATGAGAGATGATTTTATCTAAAAAGTAACATCTCAATGAAATTATATTCATTGATTGTCGTCGTTGGAATTCTTCTTATATAAACTTATTTTGACAACAAATCTTTCCATGAGAAATAATATAAAAAAAACATGCATCAGTGATAAAAATTCTGACGTCATAAAAAAATGTCATAAGCACTTGTCAATATACAAAGAAAATAAACGAAGAGGAAAAAATATTTTTAAAAACTTTTATCAATTTAATATCATTTGATAAAGTAAATTATTCAATCATTAAATCATTTCAAAGATTATAATTTATGATACACAATACAATTAACAGAATAGGACTTAAATTAATAAACCTTTCATTTTTTCTTAAAACAATAATAAGAATGTCCTATGTAAATTTTTGTCGAATTAAAATGCGTTCTCTACGAAGAATCAAGTACTTGTGAACATACTTTTTTGAATAAGATGTAGTTAAATGTGTTTTGAAGCAATGTCAACATGTTTGAATGAGTTTATATAAGAAACATGTTTCCTGTAGTTGAATATAAATGCGTTCGAACACAACTAATATGCAACATTTGATTTATCTAGAATCGTCCGATGTTACATTTTAGCTGCATCTTACGTATGTTTGGTCTATTCATGAGTGTTTTTATTCTCGATAAATCTGAACTAAATTAATACTTGAGAATATTACTGAGTAATTTGATTATTTTTCATTGATTACAAAAAAGATTGTTGGTGTTAATGATACAATGACAGCTTGATGAAGTCAAAGTAGAAAGAATATTATGAGAAAGCTATAATCAAAATTCTTCTAAATTATAAGATCTGAAAAAATTGTCGCGCAAACTTCTGAGCCAGGCTCGGATATTACCATCACCCATCGAGTCACTCTGCTGTTAATGAGAGAATATTTTCTTTGTATTCATCAGAGGAAGTCTCATAAATAGATAGATATTTCTAAGACTTATTATGATAAGTCGAAGAAAGAAACCATAAGAACTAAAATATCTTACACAAACATTGTCATCAATCACATTTATAAAAATCATTTACACTGAAAAACAACTATTCAAAAAAAGTCACTGAATGTTATACCAAAAGTTTCTTTGGAATATTCGATTGTTATTTGTAAATGTCAATGAATAAACCAAAGCGCATATTAACATTTAGTTTGCTTTCGTCAAGCATTAAGGTCCTGGAGAATTAGATCACTATGATGCAAATCTTCAGATACATTAGTGTCATTTAAGTATCCGTTTTTTTTTCTTTTGACATATGATGACAAACATTATAAGATTGCTAGCGCGGACAAATATCCTGCTCTACTTATTCCTTTGATCAAATGTAATGATTGCTAGATTTTTTAAAATATATTCTCTAGTTCTAAAAGTCATTTCCTCTATATAAGCTGATCGAACTGAAAACAATATATTTATGATTTCCTTTGTCAAATAGAGATTAGTCATTTTCATGTTATTGCGTGATTAGCAATCTTATTTTTCATCGGATAAGAAAAAAACTCATGTGTGATAAAATAAAACAAATTATCAATACTTCCTTTATACAAAGCTTGATTTAATATGAGAAATAAGAATTTTTAATATGACAATAAAACTATAGTACTTCATATCAATATAATTAATATTATGAAAAACAAGAAAGACATAACTTAAAGTATCATTTTGACCTTCTGAACAAGATCTATTCAAACAGAGATCTTTATTGCATATTTGAATAAATAAATTGCATCTATTTCCTTAATATTATGGTATGTTTTTTTCTTAGTAATTGATGTGTACAACAATATTTGGTATCAATAGGAAATTGTGTAGAAGTTAATTATTCATCTAGTATAAAAAGACAAAGNCCGTAATAATGTTTTTCATTCTTAGTATCAATGATAAAATAACTGAAATATTTGAAGAACTTGATAATGAAATGAAAGATTTCGAAAAAAAACCAACTGATCATTATATTGACACAAGTTGTGCTGGGGGTGATGATGCTGGTGCAGTTATTATCGGTAACACCAGTATGACAAATGAAAAAAAAACAAAAAAATAATTTCGAGTACGAAGAAAAAAAATATTTTTTTAAATAATAAAATTCCTTTAATAGTTTATGTTGGTGATGATTTTGGATTAGATATAAATGCATTTAAACATCTTATGAATTGATCAACTGAAGATATTATTGAAGAACTTGATTATAATTCATCATCATCAACAATCATTCGTATACACTCATCCTCTATCAAATCGATTAACAACATATACCTTATGTTAAGGGAAATTGATCAAAAGGTGTCCTACTATTGTTTTTTTTGTATTACCATCCGATTTAATTATTATGGATGAGGATAATATACAAGAAATAAAATTTCAACGAACAGTATCTGATGCTGTGTTACTCTCTCTATTGTCTTGTTAATATACGCATAGATCAAAACGTGTTCATTTAGGTTTAAGTTATTTAAGCATATTAACAAATCATTTTGATTTAGATCATGAATTTCAGCATGATCAACATACTAAATATTTTGTTGATGCATAAAAATAAATGAATATGATGATTGAGTAATGGCTGATTTTTGTCGTTTCTATTGTATAGAAACGAGTAATTACCTGATACTTTAACTTATGGAACAGGATACATTGTTCTTCACAATTTTAAATAGCATGTTAGTCGTTATATTTTGTTTACATTACATAAATTTAAATAATTTAAATTGAAGAAAGTTTCACTAATTTTATTTAATAGATTAAACAAAAGTTACAATTTTTCTACATGAGGAAAATATATGTGAAAGTGTTTGGGAACGTTCAATTTAGCAATATCATATATATATTTGACTTTCGTGCAATTGATTCGTGTCTCATCTCTTGTAAAGTTATTGGTTAACCTTCGAAGACGATGATAATTAATATGAAGGCTAATGTAATTTGATAGACATGTTTTGGTATGAACTAGAAATTGTTCAATGTAATCATCATGAGCAAATAAGAGACTGAGTATAGTAAGATGAGGATAGTCAATGACTGGCAAACTGCTATAGTTTTCGTTTAATTGTTGACATTGTTTGTGATTTTGTGGTGACCGATTGTCTATAATTAATGTTTTAAGAAATGGAAATGCTTGAGCGATTCGAATGAAAAATTCGTATTCAAAAGGACGTTTGTCAATTAGTGACACTTTGTGAACAAATTTGAATAATCCACCTGGAAAACTATTTGTAAGTCGATATAAACAATTCATTGAATACGGATGCGAATAGATATGACACTGACCAAGTTTTTGATTTGGAAAATAATCCATATAAGAAATAATTTGATAATCTTCAAGACCTTTAAATGTATGTTGAATGTCATCATTGGATGATAAATGATCTAAATTATTAAGATGTATATTTGAATGAATACTAAAGACGAATTTATTTAATTTTGGCATATGACTGATAATATCATTTTTCAAATTATTTCCATCGATAAATGACTTATGACTGGTGCTGCGACCGATGGAAAGATTCAAGATCAGTTCTTCTAGGTTCGACATTCGATGTAGTAAAGGTACAATCAATTCTTCATAAAACATTATATCTAAACCAGAAATCATTGAAAAACATTTCAAATGGATTAATTCTGGCTGAAAAAAAAAGAATAGTAAAAATTCACTCGTTTCCTTACACTAAATAATCTACCTTGTTAATAATCGTTGATGATGAAGGCGTAAAATAATGAACATTAACATAAAAGGTATGAAGTTGTTTGAAACGACCGTCAAGCAAATAAAGACAGTCAGTAAAGTCATCAACATTGATATGCAATTCCATTAAACTTGAAGAAAAGAATCTTGTAGCTTCTCTTGATTCGAACGATAATCGTTCAATACAATCAATATAAAAATCAGAATATGGATAAAATTTCAAACATATTAAATTGCTGAACATAGTCGAGACACGAGTACACACTATATTCATTGTATCTGATGTTGATGGTATCATTTTATTTTCAGCGATTGTAATAGTCAGTGTCGTAATATGATTTTTGAAGATGCGATCTAAATGAGTGTCCTCTAAACATATAAAATGAAAAAAAAATTGCACCCTTTTCTTTTCAAATCTAAGCTTGAAAATTCGTTACTCTTGATGAAGGTCTTTATACTATCTTAATAGTATTAGATCTCTTGATATTTATCTCACTCCTATCTATAACTAAATTTAAAAATCATTTGGAATAAATAATGCGCCATGATTCACTCAACTATATAAAGAATGCTATGTGATCTATCTTCATTTAAAGTAAACTGTTTGACGAATAAATCAGTCGAAATGAAACAACTTACCACCAAACAATCGTACAGCTGTTTCACGTTCAATATTAAAAAGAGAGAGTACTCGTAAATTAGGGTAGTCAGCAGCAAGAAGAACACGTTCCACACACAATGGTTCGAGAGTGAGCCACTTGATTTTACAATGAATTCTAGGTAATATCACTGAACAAAAGCAATTAAGCATTGAATTATCCAATGAATTAATAAAACCATTCGACAAACGTGTCATAAATGTTAAATGCTCAGTAAAGAGAGGATCACTTGCGATTTTATCAAGTCGCGTGTTAACGCCTATTAGAGAATAAAGTACTTCAATATTGATCAATTTAGTCAAGATCAACAGAAGCATTTCATCGGGTATATCTGTCAATTTGACGTGTGATAAATGTTCCATGTTCATCTGCATGTATCAATTCTTTTTTAACAATTATTTATATATTCTCTTGCTCTACGTCATTCGCTGCCGTCAGCAAGAAGAAGGGGTCATCTATTTCTATATAGTCTAAACCAAGAATGAATGAGTGAATAACTGACGCTTTTTTCTCATTCATTTACTCGACAATTCTAACATTTACCTTATCTTTATTCTCTCTACTGAAAGAAGAGTAATGGGCTGCGCAGCTACCAAAAATGAGCTCGTTCGTTTGTGTTCGTTCGACAGAACGAAAAAAAACATATACAGGGTGTTCCAAAAGTCCGGACCAATTAGAATATTGAATATCTCCACCGCTCTTTCATCAAATGAGCTAATTTTTGCCNTCTTATCGCTCGTTTCTATTTTCAATGGATTGAAACAAAAAAAGTCACTGCAATAAGAAAATGAATATGAATAGAACAAAACAAACATCGGTAAGAACAAAATGGAAGAAGGTATATGAAATGTATTCCCATATCCATAAATCTTCACTGACGAGAATATGGATTCACACGATTTGACGATACAAAAGTAAGAAGAAAAAGAAAAAAATTAAAGAAATGCTAATATGAAGAGAGACATAAGAGAAATGAAATAGCTGAATAAAATGAAAACAATAATCGATAGTGTAATATAGCATGATGATAGTAAGGAAGCATATCATGTTTATAGACAGAAATGCATAAGTGAATTAGAATTTAAGAGGTTGTGAAGATGATTCAGTAGAAATAGACTGAATCAAAACAGAAGACCGGAAATAATGAGATGGTGATGACGAAAATTCATGTAATTCGTGCAGTTGAGAGGTGTGTTACATAAAGGCATGCAACGGTGACGGTGAATCACCGCTTCATCATCCCCGTTTCACCAATTCTTACCGGTATCGTAGATTTCTCAATATTCAATGTGCATGACAGACAATGCTTCCATTGGGTCAGACCAAGAATTCGGTTGGCAACTCGTAGGAACGTAGAAGGATCAATTGTTATACCTTGAGAAAGAACTGTAAATTGATAATAGTTATCACGTGCTGGAAATGCTATTGTAAGACAGCCTTGAGGTCCAAGTAGAATTTGGGCGCTCTCATTTTTAATGTTAAGCTTTATGAAATGTGATGCTTGGGAGAGTTAAATGGAAAATATTATCAATAGGAGACAATGAAAAAATGAATCTTTTAAAATAATATCATTTAATCTTTGATATTCAACACAGAATCGAATACTACCATCTTTCTTACTTACCAAGATAACGGGTGAGCACCAAGACGATGCCGATGGTTCGATTCGATATTGTTCTTATATTTTATTGATGCCATCAGCGATTGCTTGTTAGTTTGTGGTGATCATATGTAAGGTGAAGTGAAAATAGGTGGATCATTACCAATTTCAATTGCATTATTAAGAGAGATGTTGACTTTTGATGGTTCGTGAATGTCAAATAATTGATTTTATTTTCCAAAGTATGTCTTGGATCTTTTTTTCTTTTTGTGATAACACCGATATGTCTAGTTAAGGTTGTGATCTAGTATCGGAGTTCAGATGGATAACATTTTCCGTGAACATGACGATAAAGATTTTTTTTTTGATAGAAACCTCTTATGGCAAACATTGCATTGATGTGATAGATTGAAAGAAGAATGGGGCGCAATAGACAATTAGTGAAGTACCAAAGTAGGATGTTGTCATGATTCTATTGTACAGTTGATTAGTGAAGAAGAAATGGTACTAAAGCAAGTATTTGAAGATAAAATATATGGATGGTCTGTTGTGTTAAGAATCGTTAATTGTGTCCGATAGTTTTTTTACCCAAAATAAAGCATTTGGAAGTAAAATCGATTTTTGATGAAATTGAAATCCATTTCAATCGAAGAAGTAGGGGAAGGACCTACTTCAGAAGATATAGGCGTACAAAAGAAATTAGTTTTTTTAATAAGATTGAGTGGAGGTCGAGCTCGACCGTATATGATTATATCGTGTGATAATAAGTCACCAAATTTGGTGTTACTTCGCAAGCATCTTTCTTGTTGTTGAGAAGTCAGTATTGTGAAGAATTTAATGAAACAAAAGTGTATAATCAGCAAGATAACGAACAAATGTAGTAAATTAAAATGGTACGGTGTAATAAGTGTCCTATAGGGTTAAAAATAACAAAGAGAGGCCACATCACGGCATCAAAATATCAGAGGCCCCTTTTATTCCTTTTTTATGTTCGTTTTTATTTTTAACTAATTGGAACGAAAAAAAGACATTGTGATAAGAAAAAGAATCAAAGAATGTGAATAGAATAAACCAGACATCGATAAGAATGTAATGAGCGGAGGCTTATGAAGTGTATGCCTGTAACACTGTTATAGTTGATAGATTACATCTGCAGTATAGTCTACAACTATAACAATTAACAAAATATTCACTCTCTCTCTCTCTCTCTTGCTTTCTTGCAAGTCGTCAAAAAGCTTAGAATTTATATGTCAATTCTATCTCATTCCTCATTTAGAAATTTCTTGCTTTTATCGAGACCTGAGAGTCGTCTCCTATGGATAAATTGCTCGACCGTCGACCACAACTTTTCAACTAACCAGAAGCCCTTGTCATTAAAGGACCAGGTAATTGTTTCGTGCAGATGCTGCTCAAAAATTGCTGTACTAGCCCTAACCTTCCACAATACTTCATTTTGAGATCTTGGAAATTTTATGTTAGATGTTATAGGCAGAAGGGTTCTTCATATCCATAGTTTTGGATCGCATTACGATAATCATTACACTACTAGTATTGTAAGATGACTGATCGATCCGTCCACAGACAGTTAGTATTAGCATAATGAGTCACGGTAATGAAATTCAAAAATACTTTTAGATATGTACCAGCCTTGCTCGATATACAAGACCATATAGTTTTTAATGTTCCGAAATAGTTCTAAGGTGATCGCTCGAAGAACTGAAAAAACAGGTCTCAACGAAATGTGCGTCTTAAACGACAATCATTTTTGCATCCTACTGCATATAATTACGATGTATTTCTGTGACCACTT
This sequence comes from Rotaria sp. Silwood2, assembly GCA_905329745.1. Classification (NCBI taxonomy): domain Eukaryota; kingdom Metazoa; phylum Rotifera; class Eurotatoria; order Philodinida; family Philodinidae; genus Rotaria; species Rotaria sp. Silwood2. Next base: position 1,138,043 of record CAJNSZ010000004.1, on the reverse strand, counting down.
AAATATAAAAAATAACGGCAGGAGGGAAAATAGAACTATATAATATGTATACATACATATACTGTTACAATTCATTTCTTTGACAACGTTAATGTAAGAAAAACAGTAGGAGAAAATAGAGAATTACAAAATTAACATATATAGTTGCAGTTGACTTTTTTATCATGTAAGTATAGTCATAATAACGAAAGAGAATAAAAACTAATACATATATTATGTATTCGCTCGTCTCAATTAGATTTATATTGTCAAAGAAATAGACTATAGTTATATGTACATCTGCAATAAATGTCTCTTTTCTCTTGTCGTTATTGTATTCTGATGATCATCGGAGTTCACAACAACAAAAAATCGAAAAATAAACGTTTTTGAATTTTGAAAAAATCTTAATGTATTTTGTGACAATTATATACTCAATTATTTCTCCATGATTTCTACTACTCTTCCGGATAATTTTAAATGTAACCATATGATTTTCTTGTTTATTTGAAACAATATTTGTATCATTACTTAGCAATACTTCAATTATTCGAACTGAAATTGTTACTAAAGATGCATTATAAGATGCATTATAAGATGAATAATTTATTAACATAGATCTCGGTCGGAAATATTTTGGTATGGAGAAATTTACACAGTTTGCCTTTCTATATATGAATCATTTGTTTACAGTATAAATGTGGGTTTGGGACCTGGAGAAATAGCTTTATTTTGTTACCAAACAATTCGTCGTGAACTTGTGCATCAAGTAAGTCATGAGTGAAGGAAAAAGAAAGACGGTCCGAAAATGGCTCTAATCCACTCCTGTTATCTGTGCTTTTTTTTTCTTTGTTATCGCGTTATGTTGACCTAATTTGAATCACTAAGACGCAATACAGTAAAACAAAATTTTCAACTAATACTTAACGAACACATAATAAAACACATTATTACGAAAGAATTAAAGAAAAAAATGTTAATTAAGAACAAACATATAAAAATCACCAAGTTTACAGTTTTAAACGAGCGATAGTGTGACTAATTACGAAAAAAAATTAATGTTCAGAATATTTCTAATTAAATAAATTACTTACCAAAATTTCTACACTTCTATTTAAATATGTGAAGGTTTATCTGATTAAAATATCATTGTTTTACAACGAGAATTCTGTATACTTGTAAAAAACAGTTCGAAATTTATAAATATCTCTTTTCTAAACTTTTTTTTATCACTAGTTTACGAAAACAAACAAAAAAAAAGAAAAGTTAAATTTCATACGTATGATGAATGACTATTTTGGCTTGTACATGTGGCACACGATCAATGTCACACGTATCATTAGTATATTCTTAGTGTACTAAGAGTATATCAGTAGACATGTGAGACTACGTACTTTTGAGGCTGCACATAAGTTAACATCACAAATCCTTCTCCACCATGAGTCATAGTCCAGGTAATATAAATATCGACATTTTTAACGTGCAGAAATTATAATAACGACTCATGTTATAGACTTAATTGTGTCTCTGAAAAAAATGGAACAATATCGTCGAGAGAAAGATAAAAGCATCAAATGCTGTACTGAGATGGAGCAGGTCGATATGAAATCCTGACTCAAAATCATTGGTATTGCAGCTCGCATTGCTTTTTTCAATTACAGGTATTACACTCAGGTATTTCCCGTTAAGTTATTAGTAGTTTGATTATTTAATCTTGGATTGGTTAGTTTTTATCAAAAAATATCTAAAAAAAATATTAGTTTACAACAGAGAACATTTTGAATCATATTAATTCTTTTCATCGAAGTTTTTCAACAAGTCATCAGCTTGAAAATGATATGAAAATACCACATGCTTGCTAACACAGAAATTACAACAATTTTGGAACATTTTAGAAACTTCACAGAATTATTCAAAAATCATCATCTTGTACCTTTGTAATTTGTTATTCGAGCAAAATTTGTATTTATTTTTAACAGTAGCGTGTGAGAAAACTAATGAACGTTTTGATTTTGACTTACTATGAAGTACTTTGTCATTTTTGAGATATGAAAATTCAGTGTTTGTATTATGTAAATTCGCGTATACTATTGAGTCTAGAAAAAGTGTATGATATCTTTTAAGAGTTCATATATCAATACGATTCATCCGCATTGAAAAGAATTATCATTGACTCAATGTTTATACGGCATGACTATGCACATTGAAAATTAATGTATAAAAGCCAACTAGTATATTTTGACAACGAATGATGTTGTTGATTAATAGTTTATTGAGAATTATGTAACTTGAAAGATTCATTTTATGAGGTTGAATTCTCGACTAGTTTTCCGATGACTCCATGATAACCATCTGTTAATAGAGTAATATTGTTAATAAAATCATTTTAAAAGCTAAATTAGACTTTTCCTATGTTAGTAGTTTTTTCTCTATCCATGACGCATCTACTTCCGACAAACTCTATTTGGTATTTTTATATCAAATAGAAAAACGTGTCTTTGTTGTTTATTACATTGAATTATTATTTGCAGTCGCCAAAAACTCAAATATTTGACTTAGCATTCAGTATCACACCGTGGAAATCATTCAAACATAGAATTAAAGGAAAAAAACGACTCTTGTCTAACTTCTTTTTTGTAATTGTAAAACACTTCTTGAATTATTATATTGCATAACATCTCTTTCGACTTCCATAATGAATCAATTTCGATTTATGTTTGTGTAAGTAATTAGAGTACATAAGTTGTCTCTAGGAAATGTTCTGCTATCTAAATAGATAATAAAAAAAAATGGTTTCCTATTTCCAAAACGTAACTTCATCTACTCTTTAAAAAAAGTTTTTTTTTCTTATTCGCCTGAATATTTTTCTCGTTATTCATGCCGTTCGTTTTCTATACCCACGATTTTATTATTATATTATTAAGAGCTTCGATAGTAACAAAATACTGAGATTATAAACTAGAAAGTCAACAGAAAAATGAAATCATTTTGAAAATTTTCTATTCAACATCAGAAAAAATAAAACTGATGTGAAACGTGGGTTTCGACCTGTTAATACTATCCAATAAAAAAGTTTATTGTAAAATTCTTTAATATATCAAAATCTAGTCGTTAAGTCTGGAACGAAATCTTGATAAATGATTAATAAATAATTTAGCATTAGCCCGTTTCCAAAAAATATCCAATTCTTTCCTCACTTTCTTGTTCTCAGACGTTCAAATATTTTACAAGAATTGTATTCATAAAGATTTAAGAAACAAGATTGTGAAAATTCACACGTATTGAAAGAAAAGAAAACAAAGGATTGAGCGAGAAAAGCGTTAAAAGTTCAACTTTAGAGAAATGTCTAGTTCATAAATAGATTAAGTTTTTTATGATCGAAATGCTATTGACACTCGTTGCCACTAATGTTGGGACACTATCCAAGGCACATATTGTTTTATAAACCATCTGGACATATCATTTCAGTGTTTTAGAGAATCAATATTTCCGAACAAAATCCCTTTTTGTTTAGCATAGATATTATGAATAGTTTTTTAGAGTTCATTTCTATTAGATTGTCAAGCCTATCAAGTCAGGAGTTATTTTCCTTTTCTTTCTTGTTAGTCGCGATGTTCAATAGGAAAAGCAATATTATTTTATTATTTGATATGGTACGATAAAGATCGTATCAGTGTGACAGTCGGTTTAAGATATCGAACATTCAATGTAAAATATATCTGCGAATTGCTACCAGCAAAAAGTTCTTTCGTCATTGTATATCTTCTAGATTGTCGTCAAAAGTACTGGTTACTGCGTACATGACTAGAAGTAAAGCTAATTCAATCATCAAAAGGTAAGATTTCAATGTGTGCATTACTTTTTATTGAAATCTTCCAATGTCTTCAAAATCTTTCGACATTTGATTGTAACGACGTGAAGGAAAACAATCGTTTGTGATTTGAAAGACTAAGATTTAAGTAAGACTAGAATGAATTTGGCATGAAACAAAGAAGAAAAGTATTTTCCTTAGTCATTTGTCTTCAACTGAAATTTTTCAGAATGAAGTCTCTACTAACTATCTAAGTAGACAAGGATTGTCAAAAAACACTCAATAATATGTCGATTTTGAGCTGTGAAACGTATCTAGAAGCTCAAAAAGTCGAAATTTTTCAATGTTTGCACGCTTTTTTAACGGTCCTTGTTTGCTTGAGTATTAGGAGCCTATTATAAGAAATGATTATATGAATACTAAACATTTACAAATTTCAATAGTGAAATATTATAAAAGTCAAAATCAAAGTGATTTAATAAATCAGATTTTTCGTTGAAATATATTTCTTATTATTCCTAATATCCGGTGTTGAGTCACTTTTACATACTGAAAAATTTTATTTGAATATTTCACCGAATTAAGTAACGATGAAAAGCTCAATTATTCACTATTAATATCATAGACAACTCAATATTTCCTGTACTCAAACTACTACTTGAGCTAAATTTAAAAAAATCAATTAGTTACCTTATTTTCAATAAATCCAATTTTTACCTATTACTTTTGTGGTGTGTTTTATGTTATCATCAGCGAGAATTACAGAGAAATATTCTCTTCTATATGTTTCTGTTGTTGTCTGAATATCTGGATTTCACATTTTTAGTTATTAAATTTAACTTTTAAATTTCAACATATAGAACGTCATTGGTACTTTTCGCACTCAATTTTTAAAAAGCATCACATCTTACCTGCATTCGATTTGCGATCATACACATCTCATTTGAATTCTGTCATGCTAATCATGATTATAACATTCAAAACAACAGAAATATAAAAATAAATGTTAAATAGTTGTGCAAAGATATAGGTAAGTGTATGTATTGATTGACATAAATGACATATCTGGCATGCAATAAAATAATGACTTCCGATTACAAATATTAACTAAATATGAAACAAATAATTGTCAAAAAAAGCTCTGACATGATGAATATAATCAGGACTTTCTGCTTATCAGTATTGCCTATATTATATTCATGATTATGAGCAATTGTGAATCACATATTCCTATATGTTTCATATTCGCCATTTTTGATACTTTTATTCACTCAAGGACTTCCTTGTTTTGATTAATTGATATCTATATATAAGTATTTCATTTGTAGAGTAGGCTCGTTCCAGTCTTCCTTCACCACTGTTACAATGTAATGGATGATATGTCCTACGCATGTATATGCATAAAAAATTCAATATCCTTCGCTGCTAAAAGGATCAATGGGGCGTGATACGAATAGAAAGAGTATGTGGTCGATAAGGCAAACGGAAAGAAAAAACAAAAAACGGGGAGTAAGTGAGAAATGAATACATATTTGTCTTTCATTGTGATAGACAAAAAGAAAGGTAAACGGTTTTTTTGATTTAATCCAGTGTTGTTTATCTCATCAGATAAAGACGCTGACATAATTTTGATGAAAACTTGTTGTATTTTAAGTGTTTACTGTGTATGATGTGATACTTAAAAAAAGGTAGGCAGTGCATTACTTAATCAAGCGTGAAGATACTTGTGACTATATGTATTGTTTTAATAAGTTGTTATGACATCAATGGATCATTAATTCATATAAAAATATTTTTTTACAACTTCTATTTTTAGATAAATTTGTACGGCTAATAAAGATTTCTTATTATTATTCATATTTAATTCAATTATTTTTTTAGCAAAATTGTATCGTAGTTAATGTACTTGAAAACACTTTTACATCATTTGCTAACCTTTGTACGTTCGACACATGCTCGTTCGTTTTCATGGACACTTATTTTTGTTCTCTTTTTGTTCATATTTCGGTATAATATTTTAACAATATTCTATATTGTTCAAACATATCTAACCGGATATCGATTTTCATCTGGTGTACTAAATTTTAAAGATAATTTTGATACAACAATGTCTAGTTACCCATTAAATCAAACATCAGCTATGCCAAATTATACTAATTTAGTGCCAGCTATATTACATCATATTTTTATTGGTAATATTGATTTAAATAAATATCCAAAATGGATAGCTGCACGAGAAGCTTGTTTGAAATTTCATCCAAATTATGAATATAAATTTTGGAATGATACATTAGCTGAAAGACTTATTCAAGAAAAATATCCATGGTTTTTGGAAACATGGAAAAATTATTGGTATCCAATACAACGTGCTGATAGTTTACGTTATCTTGTTCTTTATCATTATGGAGGAATTTTTCTTGACATGGATCTTCATTGTCGTCGTTCATTAGGACCTCTTCGTCGTTTTGACTTTATTTCACCAGCTGCTTATCCGGTTGGTATATCAAATGGTTTTCTTATGGCTTCGGCTCGTCATCCATTTATGAAAGTTCTTGTTGAACAATTACCATTATTTAATCGTAATTTTATTTTACCTTATGCTACAGTTATGTTTTCAACTGGATGTATGTACATATCAGCACAGTATTCACTGTATAATGATCACTGTCATTTAAAACTCTTAGATTATAAGCAGCATCGTTTAAGTGGTCAAATATCAACACCATTATTTCATCATTATGGTAGTAGTAGTTGGCATTCTAATGATGCATCATTTATTAAAAGAGCAGATGATATTATAAAAAAACTATTTCATCATAAAGAACTAGTTTTATTTATTTTCTTTATTATTATTATTACATTAATCTTATTTTATCGAAGAAGAACTGTGCAAAAAAACCAAAAAGAAGAAATTCTATTATTTTAAAAGCACTATTGTATATGATATTAAGAAAATTTAGTCCGTCCAATCCTTAATAATTTTATTTTCCTGTTATCATTTTCAATTTTTCGTAAAAAGATCGACTAATAAAAAATAAACACTTCTCTTTTTTGTAGATTAAATAATGAATATATTAGGAAAAAAATTGTATAATCAACAAAAATATTCTAATCATCAATTAAATGAAATCGACGAAGCATTACTTCTTGACACTTCTATATATAAACGTATATATCGTTTATCAAACGGTCGATCCTTTATTCGACTATGTCATTTTATATATACACATAAGTTGCTATTTATTATAATAATTTTTGTTTGTATACCAATTATACTTTATATGTTTTTACTTATTCTATCGAAAAATCAAGCATTTATTCCAACACAATTCGAACAAAATCGTTATCGTCTTCTTTTAGTTGTTGCTCATCCCGATGATGAATGTTTATTTTTTTCACCAACATTACATGTTTTACGAAAACAATATCATGTTAATTTAAGTTTATTAGTTTTTTCACGTGGAAATCATGTCGGTTTAGGTCATATACGTGCTATGGAATTATATGGTTCATGTCAAGCATTAAATATTCCAAAAGAACGTTGTATATCATTAGATTTATCTAATATACAAGATAATCCAAAAGTTTGGTGGTCTGAACAACAATTAATTCCTATGATAAATGAATATATTGATAAATGGTCTACTGATATCCTTGTTTCTTTTGATCGCAAAGGAATATCAGGTCATATTAATCATCAAGCAGTAGCTTCTGCAGTTCGTCTATTAACACAAACTAATAATAATACAATGATTAAAATGTCTTATGAATTAAAATCTGTATCTGTTCTTCGTAAATATTCATCATTATTTGATTTCTATTTAATATTTATTTCATTTATTCCACGTCTTTTACGTTCATTATTGTCATATTTAATTCCATGTACTTTAATATCATCACCAGATTTATCTCGTATGCTTCTTATTAATACACCTAACGATTATATGGTGTCTCGAAATGCTTTTGCAAGCCATAAAAGTCAATATAGTTGGGATAGATATATATATTTAATTGCAAGTCGTTATATGTTTATAAATGAATTGATTTATATCGAGAAAAGTTTGTCATAAGAAATAATAATTGTTTATTTTTCTTTAGAATAAAAAAAAACAAAACTTCATAATCTAACGAAAATTTTCTAGTTTTTTGTGAAATTTTCCTTCTCGAGAAGGAAAAACAAACAAGTGCATGAATACATTTAATAATTCATCAATCACAATGACCGACGGGATAATGTAAAAGTACACCATCTCGTAATAATGTTTCTTGTATGCGACTAATATTAACTGCTTGTACATCAATATTACCATTTAATATTGAATAAGCAGCTGCATATCCAGCAGCACCACCTAATAACATAAAATGTGGTTCAACTCTAGTAGCTGCATAAGCAACATGAGATGCTGCATGACAAATAGGTACAAGTAAATTTGTAACCTCATTTCTTTTTGGTAATAATATCGAATAAGGTATTTCAAAAGCTTTTCCACTTTTAGAACCGTTTACATAAGCAATTGATTTATACATTGCTCCTTCATTATTAACATAAGATCCGTTCGCTGTTCGTGTTACAACATGTATATCATGACTCCAACTACCTAATGCTATTGTATCATTACGACATAGACCACTTACAATATGGTTTTGTGTAAAAACATTTTCATTTATTAAACGAAGTCCTTCACGAACATACAATTGTGGTGGTATATGTTTATTTTCTGGCCATTGATCATTACATAAAGCATATTTTTTTAATGAATTTCGGGTGAATTCTGGAACAAATGAAGAAGTAAGAATATACCAAATCATACCAAGTACATAGTCCGAGACAATCTGTGCAATATGACGACGATCTTGAATTGTACCATTAACATAATTTCGATTTAAATTAATTGAATCACTTGTAAATGCACTTCCAAAACTATCACACATATCAAATTTATCACCAGATGGATAACCTCGATAAATCAATACATCAACAAGTTTATCAAAAGGAGGTCCCGTTGGATATTTTCCTGAAGCTATTAATGAGTCTATATATCGTTGTAAAATAACAAAATTATTCGGATCATAATTTGCTGGTTTAACAAATGGTGCTTGTTTTTTTTTGTTTGGTGTTACACATAAACGATATGAATATCCCATCATGTTGAAATCAGCAGAGCCTACTGGACCTAATTTATCAGGTGAAATATATGGAGCTAATGTTCCGTTGTCTAATGTAGCATTAACAGGATAATTAGGTATGAAATTAGCAAATGTTGTATAAGGTTGTACGCCAGCATATAATTCATTATATTGATCACGTGATTCTCTGCCCCATGTATAAGAAGCACCTGAATATTGAACAAGATCACCTTCATAACTAGCATCAATCCATACGGATGCTTTCCATGTACGTCGACCATCAACTGTAGTTATTTGAATAATACGTGTACCATTTATTTGTATGCTTTTATCAATCAATGGTCCTGTTCCAATGATTAATTGAATATTTGGATACATAGAAAGTAAATCAAGAAAACTTTGACGGCTTACATTCATATCAGGTTGATAAATAGGATTCGTTACATTTTTATAATACTTATAATTATTATGCACCCATTCTTGTGCAACAGAACCCATAACTACACTTTGAGAAACCAAAATAAATTAAAACATAAAAGAAAAAGATCTCGATGATTAACTTACTAGTAAGTTCTAAGCCAAGATCTCGTAAGCCAATGCCGCCCGCTGTTGACATCCCGCCAACATAAGCTGTTGGTTCAATAATTACAATTGAAAACGAAGGTGATATTCGAGCTGCCGTTATAGCTGCAGCAATACCACCAGGTGTTGCTCCATAAACCGCAACATCATACGCAGTACTGATGGAACAGATGACAAATATTAATATTGTAAAAGAATATAAATGTAATGAAGACATTATTACTATCAAGGTGTGATACGAATAAAAGAAACAACAAACACTTGTGTGAAGACTTTTTTATCTTTCATATCTCTTCTACTAACAGTTAGTCGAGTCTATCAATAATAGCAATACATGCATGAGACATTGAAGAGTTGTGTGATCAGATTAAACTGAAACATTTCTTTTTGACATCGAAATCTGAATACAATAAGTTTTAAGTACATTGATTTGTTGCTAATATTGAACCACATTTCTTCAATTAGGGATGCAACGGTGACGATAACCGTAGGTACGGTTACCGGTTGAAACCATTGTCAAGAAAAACAGCATTTTTTTAAGAAAATAACGATATCTCATAAAGGTTGACGAATGTAAATCGAGGTCGGAGAATCCGAATCTGAACTCAGTTTTTGAAAATTTTGAATTATAGTTCTTCACGTATGATGTCTTTCAGGAATAATGTTTTCCAGAAACAAAGACAACTTTCAAGAAGCGGTTTAGTCTTGGGAGAAGAAAATTGAAAAGTTCAAGGATCTGATTTCAGATTTGGATTCTTCGACCTGATTTGCTTTCTTCAGCCTTTATAAATAATCATTATTTTTCTAAAACAAAACCTTTCCTTTGTCGAAAAATTCAATTCAAAAGTTTCAAAAACTGACTTCAGAGAGATACCCCTAGGATCCACGAATTCGCAATTCAAGGAGATTCGAGAAAATCAACCAACGCAACAGACGTATATAAGAGATTAGGTTACAAGCGTTCACTATGATAGAATTCTAGCAAATTCGAGAAAATCAAGCAATTCAAGAGACTGAAAGCAATTCAAGAGCTTCAAGGAATTCAACAAACATACAGAAGAGGAAGGGTCATGAGCCTAAACTCGGATGGAAATATGGAAATTCAAGGAAATTCTAGAAAATCAAGCAATTGAAGAGAATGACAGAAATTCTGGGAATTCTAGGAATTGAGCAAAGATAGAGAAGAAAGCGAGTGATAAGTGGAAAGTATGATGGAATTTTGGAAATTGAAGGAAATCAACACAATCGAGCAATACAAGGCATTAACAGAAATTCTAGAAATTTGAGGCATTAACCAAACATAGAGAAGAAAGCGAGTGATAAGCTGAGAGTATGATGGAATTCTGGAAATGCTAGCAAATCAGGGAATTGAAGACTGTAAGAGACATTCTAGAAATTCGAGGAGGATGTAGGTGTTCGGGTGGTTGGGTGCGGACCTTCTTAGTGACATCCACACGCACAATGACACCTGCACCCACTCCGGCACGCCTACCCATGCGCACTCCCACACCCACACGCGTTCCGACGGCCACAGGCACGCCCACGGCCACTAGTACACCGAAACCCACACACACGCACACCCCACATCCACGCACTCACATCCAAACCGACACCCACACCCTTCTCTCTGCAATCTTACATCACAGGCTGCATTGAATAGCGCATAAGTTCGAAAAATGACCTTAACTTGCTTAAATTTCCTTGTATTTTATGATACTTTCAAGAGATATAATTCGAACTGATATCGATTCCTTGACTTGCATCAATTCCATGGCACTCCCAAGGGTTATAATTCAAACTTATGTGATATGCTGAATTTCTTGACTTTCCCTGAATTCATTGAATTTCTTAAATTCCTTAAATTGCTTGAATTCTTTGATTTCATTGAATTCCATGCTACTTCCAGGGGATATAATTCAAAGATATACGGATATGCTGAATTTCTTGAATTGCTTAAATTTTCTTGAATGGTCAATTTTTGGATCGTAGGTACTGCTGACTTCAGATTCGGATTCCCCGACCTCGATTCACTTTCGTCAACCTTTATGATATAACGTTATTTTCTTAAAAAATGCTGTTTTTCTTGTCAATGATTTGAACCGGTAACCGTACCTACGGTTATCGTAGTTGGATCGGTAACCGTACCTACGGTTATTGTAGTTGGACCGGTGACCTAGGGAACTGCAAAATCACTTTTTTTAGTCCCGGTCCCGGTCCCGGTCTTTGACATTAGCTTCATTCCTAAAATCGAACCATTTTTTTACGATCTATGTACTTTTATAAATACATAAAATTGACATGAATGATTTTGATTCGTTAACAGTACGAGAATTCCTTTATATCCAGTGTTAAAGTGAAAGAATTTCATTGAAAACTCGAATAAATAAAAATAACCATTGGATTTTGTTAAAAATTCTCATGTACTTCGTAGTAGTCATTTACTCATTTCTCTCTTCTTTTATATCTACTGTTCTATCTAATGGATTTATTATCGAATTGATTATTTATACTGAATCGCCATTACTATTGTCAAAAAAATAAGATAAATGGCGACACAGTGCATAAAAGACTGACCGGGACCAGTATGAAAAATTTTTAGTCCCGGTCCCGGTCTCGGTCCCNCCAGGTGTGATGTAGATATGATGTGATTGTTGTTTTGTGGAGGTGGAGCTATTACTTGAAACATCATAACGTTGATAAGTTTGTCCATATTCTTGCGACAGATTATCACATTGTTGCATTATTTCATTCATAATACGATAAAGATTTGATATATCATGATGTTCATATTCATTAAAATTTGTATCATCAGCATCTTCATCTGTACTACTAGCATCTAAATTTTCTAGCCGATTCGGAGCTGAAGCATAAAGTTTTTGTAAAAGTACATCATCTGAATAAGTTAAATTTTCTGTTGCATCAAATTCAGTTAGATCATCGTCTTTTGTTACATTTTGATTGATGTTAACATTTGGTTCAGATAACTTTTGTTGCTCTTTATTTTCATCAGATGTTGTTTTGACTAATTTATATATAGGTATGTCAGCTGCTACAGGAAAATCTGGCAAACGTTCTTGTGATGAATCACCCATTTCATGTATTGCATATGAAACATATCGGTCTGAACCTGTTATTTGTGATGATGTTGTTGTTGTTGAACTTGAAGATTTTTCTGGTACTTGTGAAGTTTGTCCATCAACTTTTTCTATAAAAGAAGTTGATATAGATGGTTGATTAATTGTACCAGTTTGTATTTGAACAAATTGTGAAGAAGGAAGAATAATGCTATGTCCTTGTAATGTATGAATTAATTCAAGTGAATCATCTTCAATATTTGTTGGTGATGATTCACGAAATTCAGTTGATAATTTTAATGGAACATTTTCAATTTCAGTAACTGCTAATATCTGTAAGACAAAAAAGAACAGAGAAACTAAGGATTATTGAAAAAGGTTTTCGTTTTTGTTTTACCGAATCTGATCCAATGTCGTGGCTTAAACGTTGTATGATATCATCAGTCTAATTGAAGAGAAAAAAAAACAACAGATTTTATTAAATAAAAACTGAAAATTGGTTTTTTGTTGTTGTTTTTTTTTTACTTGAGGTGTAATGATAGTTTGTTGAGTTGTATTTTCCATCATTGGTAATAATTGTATATGATTTGGAAGTGTTATTGTTGTTTTTTGATCTATGATTTCAACAGTTATACTATCCGATGATTGAACAACTTCTTCGAGTAATTGTTTCATTTGTTCAAATGATTGATTAATTTTTTCTTCATCAGAAGGCTTTTCACCTAAAAGATTCGGCCAAGCTATATCAGATATTAACATTTTACTATCAAAACTATCTTCTTCACTTGTTATTCTTTCTTGATTTAATGTTGATTGACTATTTTCAGATTGATCGTCAACATTTATAACTGTTATTGTACTAGTAAGACTACTGTCAGAAGAAAGCATTTCTCTATCTATTTGTTCATTATCAAATGAAGTTTGATTTAATCGAAATATAACAGAATTAATTATATCATTGATTAAGTTATGAACAATATCAATAAGAAGATAATTTGTTTCAAAAGTTGTTTCATCAATAGCTGATGCATCAATTTTAAGTGAAGCAAAATCTTGAGTATCATCATATTCGGATTCTATATTTTGTATTGGTTTTTCATTACCGGAAATCTTTAATTAAAACAAGTGAGAAAGATTTAGAATATGATTTAATTGATTCTTACTTGAGATGATACTGCTATTGAAGTTGAATCTTGTTGACTTTGAATTTGATCTTGTAAACATGATTCAAATACTTCATTTGGTAATATTTGTTCTTTTTCTTGGTATGAAGAAGTTTGATCAATGGTATTTGATACAGTATATTGAGTTGCTTCATCACTCGTTGTTGGTGGATTTGTAACCGTATCTTGAGTCTTTTCAATAGTTGGTTCCGTTATTGTTGATGTAATATCTTCAGATTTATTTTGATCAATAGGAATTGTTGAAGCCTGAATATCGAAATGAATTGATATGATAAATTTTCAAATTTAACATACCTGCTGTTCGGATGTTGGAACTTCTTCAGTAGTTGAAGAAGTCATCACATGTTGAATCTTCTCAGTAAGTGTTGCTATGGGATGTGTAATAATCTCGCGTATAGTCTCGAGAGTAGTTTTGGTCTCAGTAGACTGGACATTTTCAGTCTCGAGTTTTTGCTCGATGGTAGGAAGATTCTAAATATCGAACATGCGTCTTTCAAAAAGTTGTTTTTTTTTAATTATCAAACTCACCTCTGTTTCGGCAACTTGTTGATCTTTCGAAGTTTCTATTTCTTCGAATGTACTAGTAGAATGTTTTGTATCATCGGATGGCGCTTGTTCAGTTGGTTCGCTAATTGAAGTAGATATAACACTTTGAATTTTTTCAGTAATTGTTGATATTGGATGTGTAATAACATCATAAATTACTTCGAAAGCAGTCTTTGTTTCTGTTGATGCATTTTCGTCAGACAGTTGTTCAGTAGTTGTCTCACTCTAAATTTTTAAAATAGTATTGAGAATATTTTCTCTAAAGTAGAACATACTGGCTTTTCAGGTGTTACTGTTTCAGGTTCAGTTATGGTTTGTTTAACTATAACATCTAATTGTTCAGATGGAGTAGAAGTAGATAGAGGAACTTGTTCATTAATTAATCGAATTTCTTCTGTTGGTTGATCGATAGATGTAACTTTCTAAATTTTAAAAATTAATTTCAGAAAACTACTTATTTTTCAAGAAATAACTTACAGGCGTTTCAGAATGTGTTGCTTCTTGTTTATTGTCAATATGAGTTTGTTCAGATGGAATAACAGTAGGTGTTAATATTTGTTCATCGTGTTGAATAACGGAAGTCGATGTGAAACTCTCGATTGTATGGTCTTCTTTTGCTGGTAGTTCTTCTGTCTTTTGATCAACTGATGATATAGGCTAAAATTTGAGACAAAATTTTTTCGATTATATATTTTAAAGAAGACTCACTGATATATCGGTAGATGAAGATTCAGTTACAATTGTTTCTTGTTTATCAGAAATATTTTCTTGTTCTACTGCTACAGGACTAGATGTTGATATTTGTTCATCATATTGAGTAGCTGGAGTAAATAAAACACTTTCAGTTGTTATTTCCTCTGTCTTTTGAATAGGAGAAGTAGATTCCTAAATTTTCAAGTTAAATTTCTTAAATGACAGCTACTGAAATATAATTTTACCGGAAAATCAGGTGGTGAAGATTCTGTGATTATTGTTTCTTGTTTTTCTTTTTGTTCATTTACTTGTTCAGCGACAGTGCTACTGGTATCTAATGCAGTTGAAACTGGACTGCCAGTCACAACAGTATCGTGTGGCTCTGTACGATCGTCGATAGTTTGATCATGTACAGTATCTGCTGAAACACTACCTTCAAAAGATTGACCTTCAGATTTTTCTTGTTGAACAGCTGGTTCTTCTTCTGTATGTGTATCTGTTGATGATACATTTATTGGTACTACATTTTGAGTCGTTTCAGTAAGTGTTGTGATTGTTGTCGAAACATTTTCTTGAGTATTGTCAATAGAGAAAGATGGTGTTGATTCGATTTCTTTGATTGAATCGTCAGTTGTTTTGTCATCTGTTGATTTAACAACATCAGAAGGTGATTCTGTTTCGGCAATAGAAATATTTTCTGTAAGAGCTGTTTTCAGTTGTTCTGTACTAGATGAGGATGAAATTTCTTGTTTGTCTGATTGAAGATTTAACATTGCGGTTTGAATAGTTTCGGTTATTGCTATAATTGGTGCTGTAATTGTTTCTTGAAGACTTTCAAATACTGTTTTCAATTTTTCTGAACTGTCCATTGTAGGTTTATTCTATAAAAATATTCTTTAATATATTATGAATATTTTAATTGTTTTTATTTTACTTCTTCAGTTGGAGTTTGATCACTGCTGATCTCTTCTTTTGATTCTGTAGCAACTGTCGTTATTAAACTTGTATCATCTTGTGAATGATCAGTAATTTTAATTTCATCTTTCAATGGATGTGTTTCTGTTTTTGTTTGTATACTTGATACAACACTTTGAATTGTTTCAATAAGTGGTATCATTGGTGTTGTAATAGTTTCACGAAGAGAGCTAAGAAGTGATTTTGAAGTGTTGTCTTGGTCGATATACGATATATCCTAGTTGATATAATGAAAATTATTTGCATCAATATAAACTATTGAAAACAAAAAAAGACATGACCTACTGGTAAAAACTGTTTATGTTCTCCCAAACAACCATGATATACATCACTGCTGATATATCGATTAGCAATTGTATCTGAAAGTGTATCAATTGGACTTACAATAGTTGGCTGTAATGATATTAGTTTGCTTTCGATAATTGATGTTTCAGATTCTTGTGGTATATTTTCTCCAACTTGTGAAGAAGTTTCTGCTTTATGTAAATCAGTTGCCATTTCTTCTTTTGATTCTGTTTTCGTAGGTTCTACTTCTTCCATATGTTTACTGATGTCATCACTACTAGTAGTATCTGAGGTTGTTGTTGATATTTCATCAACAGTAAGCGTATCTTCTTTTGACGAATCAGTAATCGATACTGATGGTGTATCAATTGGACTTATTGCACGGATTTGTTGTTCATTAACATCCAATGATGATTCCGTCAAATCTGGAGAAGTAATTTCTTGACTTGTGGAATCTGAAAAAGTTGGTGATGTTTCAAGAGAACTAAAAGATAGTGTTTGTAGTTCAGCAGAATCTGATGGCATAATGTGCTGTTCAGTAATACCAATTGGATGAATTTGTTCACTAGTAATTGCCTGTAGACTTGTTTGATCATCTGAATACTTTGATGCACCAACCTGTTGTTCAGTAGAAGTGATCTGTAAACTACTGGAGTCAACTGAAGTAATTGGTTGATCAGCTGTAGTTGATAATATGATCGATGATTCTGTAGAATTTAGTAGATTGATTGCTTGATCAAACGTAATCGGTGATTCGGTAACATCTGAAGACGTTGTTTGTTGGTCGACGATGATGTTTGATTCAGGTATAATCACATATTCGTTTTCAATAGTTGAAGTTGTGCTGTCTTCCGGTTTTCTTGTGATTGAAGCTTCAGAGGTACTGCTTTCTTCTGAGACACTTTCCTGTGATGAGCTTTCAGCATCTTCATTGTCCACAACTGTTTCATCCCATGAAACATGTTTCCCAGACTTTTTTGTTGAATCTAAACTAGCGATAGTTTCGTTTGTTTCTTCTGTTGCAGACACATCATACGCTACATTTGTTAGTAAGGCCGTTGATTGTTCGTCTACTACTTTCTCTTCATCAGATTTCAATTGGCTGACTTGAAGTATTTCACTTTCGGAAATATCTGATGATGGTGCAACCAGCATAGTATTTACTTCTTCAGATGTTACTGGCGCTTCTTGTTCGCTTGAGATAAAGACTTTTGTTTCTTCCTTTTCCGCTTCGGCCACCGATGGAACTTGGTGCGTTTCTGTTAATGTGGTTGCTGTTTCTACTGTCTCTTCGGTAGTTGCAGATGGGAGCTGATGATCTTCTGAAGATGAAACTTTCGGCTCTTCTGGCTTCTCTTCAACTAATCCTGTACTTGGATGTTCATCAACCGTTGTTTGTTCCTTTTTCTCTTCTTCAATCACTGCCTGAGTTTGTTGTTCATCGGTAGGTGAAGTTTTCGTTTCTTCTTGCTTCTCTTCGTCCGTTAACAATGGACCTTGTTGTTCTTCTGTGGATAAAACTTTTTCTTCGTCTTCTTTTTTAGCGACTGGTGAAACTTGCTGTTCGTCTACTGATGAAATCTTTCCTTCTTCTTTGTCTTCTTGAGTTGACAACGGAACTTGATGGTCATCTGCGGATAAAGTTTTCGTTTCTTTTTCCTTCTCTTCTACTGTTATTGATGAAGCTACATGTTCATCTACAGATGTAGTCATGGTTTCTTCTCGTTTCTCTTCTTCCGTTACTGACGGAGCCTGTTGTTCTTCTGCGGACAAAGCTTTCGTTTCATCTTCCTTCTGTTCCGTCGAAACTGACGAAACCTGATGTTCTTCTGTAGATACAGTTTTTGTTTCTTTGTCTTCATTTTCAATGATTGGTAAGACTTGCTGTTCGTCTACTAATGAAGTCTTTGCTTCTGCTTTTTCTTCCTGAGTTGCTGATAGAGTTTGTTGCTCATCGATAGTTGAAGCTTTTGTTTCTTCTTTCTTCTTTTCTTCTGTCACTGCTGAAGCTTGTTGTTCATCTGTGGCTAAAGTTTTAGCTTCATCTTCCTTGTGTTCTATTGAAATTGATGGAACCTGATGTTCTTCCGTAGATACATCTTTTGTTTCTTTGTCTTCTTTTTCAGTGATTGGTGAAATTTGCTGTTCTTCTACTAAAAGAGCTTTTGCTTCTTGTTTTTCTTCTTGAGTAGTCAGTAAAGTTTGTTGTTCATCGGTAGATAAAGTTTTCGTTTCCTCTCGCTTCTCTTCTTCCGTTATTGATGGAGCTTGTTGTTCCTCTGTGGATACAGCTTTTCCTTCATCTTCTTTCTTTTCTGTCGATATTGACAAAAGCTGATGTTCTTCTGTCGATACTGTTTTTATTTCTTCGTCTTGTTTTTCAGTGATTGGTGAGACTTGTTGTTCGTCTACCAGTAAAGTTTTTGGTTCTTCTTTTTCTTTCTGAGTTATCGATGGAATTTGATGGTCATCAGCAGATAGAGTTTTGGTTTCTTCTTGCTTCTGTTCTGCTGTTATTGATGATGCCTGATGTTCTTCTACAGATGCAGCTTTTGTTTCTTGGTCTTCTTTTTCAGTGATTGGCTGGACTTGTTGTTCATATACTAATGAAGTTCTCGCTTCTTGTTTCTCTTCTTGAATTGCCAATAGAATTTGATGATCATCAGTTGATATAGTTTTCGTTTCGTCTCGCTTCTCTTCTTCTGTTACTAATAGAGCTGGTTGTTCGTCTGTGGATACAGCTTTTCCTTCATCTTCTTTCTTTTCTGTCGATATTGACAAAAGCTGATGTTCTTCTGTCGATACTGTTTTTATTTCTTCGTCTTGTTTTTCAGTGATTGGTAGGACTTGCTGTTCATCTACTGATAAAGTTTTCGCTTCTTCTTTTTCTTTCTGAATTATCGATGGAATTTGATGGTCATCAGCGGATAGAGTTTTGGTTTCTTCTTGCTTCTTTTCTTCCGTTAGTAATAGAGTTGGTTGTTCCTCTGTGGATAAAGTTTTTGCTTGATCTTCTTTCTGTTCCATCAAAACTGATGAAGCTTGATATTCTTCTGTAGATGCAACTTTTGTTTCTTCATCTTGTTTTTCAGTGATTGGTGGAACTTGTTGTTCATCCACTAACAAAGTTTTTGTTTCTTCTTTTTCTTCTGTAATAGTAGATGATGAGGTTTGAGTATCAGATGGTGAAGCTATTTCTTTATCAATATCCGATATAACAGTAATAATTTTATCATATGAGTCTCGACGAATGAGATGACTTGGCTTTGTTTGTTCTGTTGTACTAACTACAGTCGTTGTAGTTGTTGTTTGTTCCAATGGTTGAATTTTAGTACGGCTAGTTGGTGAAATGAGTGAGCTGTCGGAAGAAAGGTCATAGTCAAGTACACTTTTTCCTGGACTCAAACTGCTCACAGTAGAACTCATTGGTGAAACACTAGCAAGAACTTCTGAGATTTGATTGATTAATGAATCGTATTTGTTAAGAGTACTTTCAAGAATTCGTATAGGTTCGGAAGAAACATCTGTTAATTCTTCCATATGTAAAGGTTCAGGTTCAATATTAAGTTCTTCACGAGTGATAGGAGATGGAGGTGGGGGATGAATAATTGGCGATAGTTGTTCGATTCTTGATGATCGAGTATCTTCGTCTTGTTGAAATGAAAATGTTTCAGGATGATCGATTTGTGTTTCCATTTTCGTAGTTGATCGGAATAGAGGTTCCCTAAGACTACTTTGATTAATGTTATAGCTGGAAAATAATGAAGGAGATTGAAATGGTACTTGAGGTTTGTATGCTGATTGTGTCGATGATGATGATGTTGATAAAGATGTTGTGTAGGTATTTGATGGTGGATAAGAGTCGAAAGAATAAGGTGGCATAGGTCTATATAGATTTCCATATGATGTTTCAGATCGAGAAACAATTGGTACTGTGGATAAGATAGGTTGAAAACGAGGTTGAATAGTTGTATAAGATCGTCGACTATCAGCACTTGGAGTTGGAGTAGTTGTAACAGTTGACATCGGAGTACGAAGTAAAGTTGAATAACTAGAAGTAAATGTTTGAGATTGAGGTGAGGAATATTGAGTACTTGAAAATGGTTCATATGGAGTCGATCTTTCTGAAATAAGACTTGATGAATAAGTCGAACTTTGACTAGACGAAGATGGTGCAGGTTTATCGAATGATTTCAATGGTTGAATATTATTAATATTGATAAAACGAGTTTGACTCGTTTTTATAGAATCGTCTTTAGTTAAAGGTGGATTAATTGGTTTGAGTGGAATTGGTGCAACATTAGCAAATACAGCAGTACTTAATCGATTTACATGTCTAGTTGGAATTGGTTTCGGAGCAAAGGCAGATAGATATGCATCTGTATAATCAGAACTAGGTGGTGTAATAGATTTACGTTGCTTTTGTCCTCGCATTTCACCAGTACCAAAATATGTTACTGTCTTTACTTTTCGATTGCTAATATCATTTCCACTCCATTGATAAGCACCCGAACGATCGTTAACAGGTACCCATTGAACATTTAAGCTAATCATTGCTGGCCGGCGTCTATAACCACTGTATACCTGATCAAAAATTGTCGATTCTGTTCCGGTTGAGGATGAAATCTGTGACGGTACAGATGGTACCAATGGTAAAACATTGCTGCCATAACCTGTAAATCGAATATTAAAAAAACAATGAATTATTCTTTGTTTTTTTTTGTCTTTTTCTTTCCTCGTCTTGCATAAAATCATGCATTCAATCATTGATCAATCAATCATTCCATCATGCTTTGTGTGCTATGTGTCAGCTGAAACTACGTGTATTAAGAAAGAAAAAAACTATAGCTAATTCAAGAATAAAATAATTAATGAGCAAACTGAACTAGAAGCCATGTAAGAAATCTAATATAGAGATTAAAAAGAATGTATCACTGAATGACAACATCTAAAGTCTGTTCAATAGATATGTTTGTTTGTTTTTATTTTTGTTAAGTTATGCATCAAGTGCTTTAAGTCGTAAAGCCAATGCGCCTTCTGGTTCAAGTGTAAACCAATCATCAATTAAATTTCCATCATCAATATTGTAGTTAGCTAATGTAATTAATGCTTGACCCATAAAAACTTTTTCTGTCGAAAAAAGTGAACGATCATTTTTAACAGCAATATCTAATGTTTTTAATTTTGCTTCTTCATGTGTAATATCATATTCAAATGTTTCATCAAAAACAGGTGCTAATGTATCTTTCATAATTTTTGTACGTCGTTTGGTTCTTTTTCGTTTATCAGGTAATAGTAATAAACGTACATACGGATCTGAAAGGCTATTCTTATCCGTATTAATTAAATCACGTGCTTCATATATACGAACAATAAGTTTACCACGTGAACGATCATAACGAAAACCACAACGAATTTGACCATAACCTTCATCTTTTCGTGCTGCTTGTAAACGATCGCGTCGTTCGTTTGGATCTTCTAATGATGAATCATCACCTTCAGTACCTGTACCTCGACCACCCGAACCTCGATCAGTAGATTCACCTTGATCTCGAAGCCGTTTGACAGTACTACCACCACTTCGACTAGTTTCTTCCCGAATTGTTGGAGGATAACGATCACTATTACCACGAATATTGTCAGCAGATGTTGATGATGGCGGTGTTGAATGACGTTCATATGATGAACTTGTTCCTGCACCAGAACGATAAAATTCATCTTGAGGACGATTATTACCACCTAAATCACCACCTGATGATGTATTTTCACGACCACGACGATTTCCACTTGTATCTCGCTCAGTTGATGATCGGTCTTCTGATTCTATAAGTATTATGATATTCTTTGATTTTTATTAAATTATAAAACTAAGACGAACACCGGATGACGACGATGACGACGACAACAACAACGACGATGATGACGTGAAAAATATCGATTTGAATCTTATTAATTAACAATATCTTCCGTTCGGTTCTCTCTCTCTCGGAAAAATATTTATCTTTTTATTATTACATTTTCATATATCTCATTTTCTAGTTCATTGGTTCAATGCAAATTTCTTGTTATGCAGAGATGACCGAAAGAATAATATTTTTTTGACAACATGCTTAAACTTAATTTTTTTGTATTTTTTCTTTCAAACACCCATTATTTATTTGTAAACTAGCTAAATACAATATAAAATACGCATACAATCACGACGCTAAACAGGCAATATAAGGCAAGAGGAGAAGCGGTGCAAACATGCAAATCTCTGCTCCTTCAAAAGAAAAATATGATAATAAAAAAAACAAAGGAAAAAAAACAAAAAATTTTCTTTGCTCTTCTTCATTTTCCTATATAAATAAAAGAAGCAGAAGAAGAAAAAAATTTCTCGTTTTTTTTCGGAAATGAATAAAACGAGTTGCTATTATTAATCAAATGGATTTTTGTCGTATTTCCTTTCCTACTCGTTTTGTTTTCCATACAGAGAAAAAGAAAAGGAACTCTAACGAAGGAAAAAAAATTGGTTAATGTACACATTGCTAACAGAAAAAAAAGAAACGAAACGAAACAATTGACTAGTAGTATAAACTATGTTCATGATGTTTGTATTAATTAAATATTTGATGATTAATACATTCATTCATTCATTGCCAATCGAACCTAGAAAAATAAATCATACGATGGATGGTTTGATGAATGATTCCGTTTAGAATTGTTATTTACGGTCGATTGAAAAAAAAACTAAATGAATCTCTTATCTTTATAGGCAAAAAAAAGAAAATAACATTTAAACATTTTATATATATAATCATTACTCTTTTGCTTTGTCAAAATTTGACATTCGATCGTTATCGATATGAATTTTACTTTTTTAACATTTCATTATTTTTATTTGAAGGATCGTGCAAGAGAAAAATTAAGCAAGGATAAATATTGATAACCAACATGCAACGTGTGCATTAACACAACGAGTAACATAACAGGGGTGCATAGTGTGGTTGGGTGTATGTATCATCACTTACCTTGACCGCCACTTGTTGTACGATAAGAACGTGAATGAGAATATGATGTTACACCAGCACCATTGCCACCACCAGCACCGCCACCACTTGATGAACTAAATCCACCACTAGTTCCACCAGCAGCAGCGAAATCTATTCGAGCTTGGTCTTCAACATTTGCAACTATTTGTTTTAAACCTTGTCTAGAAAATGTTCAAATTCTTGTGAGAATTTTTCCGTATTAATATTGGTTTTTTCATAATACCTGTTTTCTTCTCCTTCGAGTAATTTTCTGTAAATTGCAATTTCAGCATCAAGAGATGATTTTGTTGTAACAAGTTCATCATAATCACGTCCTAATTCTTCAAGACGAGCTCGTAATTCTTGTATTTCTCGATCACGTTCACTGGCTGCTTGAATACCTTCACGTCGTTCAATTTGTACGAGCTCTTCTAATTCATGAATACGATTTTCTAATTCTCCATTCTAAACAAAAACCAAAAAACAAAATTATTTATATTTTTCTTCTATTAAATAATTACTCTTTGTCTCATAGCAGTAATATCTTTTCTTGAATCGGTAACTAATGTTCGTAATTTTTTAACTTCTTCTTTCTCACGAATATTTTCAGGTGCTTCAATAGCACGACGAGATTGAATTTCTTGTACCTAATCAAAAAGAACATCATATAAATATATACATATATATACGTATTAATTAGTTAAAAAGATAAAATATCTTACTGCTTGTGTAACTTTTAAACGATACCATGATTCAAGTTCATTACGTTGTTGATTATTAAGTTGTTCATATTCTTCTCGTATATCTCGTATAGCATTTGATAATTCATGTTTAAAAAAATTAGCTGGATCTAATGCTGTACCAACAAGATTAGCTTGTTTTAATTCTTCAATTTCTTGTGCATGAATTTGTTTTAAAAAATTAATTTCTTCTTCAAGACTTTGTTTTTCATTTTCAAGTTGTACACGTGCTATTGTTTCATGATCTAAATCTTGTGTTACACGTTGAATATCTAAGATGAGCTTTTGTGATTCTGCACGATAACGTTTTTGCTCATCTTCTAAATCGGCTAAACAACAAAAAAACAAAATATATTTTTCAATAAAATATTAAAAGATTTAAAGAAAAAGAACAAAAAGAATTTTGTTTCTTACCTAAACGACGTCGAAACAGATTAAGATCAGCTTCATTGTCGGCCAATTGTTTTTGTAATGCTTCTATTTTCTGATGATCGGAGTCCCTTCCAGCTAATAATGTTTCATATCTAGAAAAAAACAAAGATTATTTTAATACGATTAAAAAAACAAAGCAAAACAAGGATTTTGATATACTTGTCTTTAAATTTTAATGTTTCTTCTTCAGCACGTTTAGCTCGAAGTTCAGCGGCAGCACGATCTTTTGCTGTATCATCAATAATATGACGAGCTTCACGTATTTCAACTTCATACATTTCTTTAACTTTACTTGTTTGTGTACCCCATTTTCCACTTCAAAATAAAAACAACAATTTTATTTATTTGAATGAATTCGAAAGTTGGAACACTTACCGTAGATGTTCAAGTTCAAGTAGAAGTTTTTTATTTTGTGCTTCCAAATATCGTACACGTTCAATATATGAAGCGAAACGATCATTTAGATGACCTAATTCTCGTTTTTCGCGTTCACGATTTTCTCTGTAAAAAAAGAAAAGAAAAACGATAGAAAACAATTCATTCATATACTCATGAGAATAAGATAAATTATAATTATGATTATTTCTTTTTTCAATTAGAAAATCACCTTTGTCATCTCACAAGAAACAAGTTTAAACTTCGTACATCTATTTATATATATATATGTCCGAAGTTTAAACTTCGTACATCTATTTATATATATATATGTCATTTTATTTCATAAAAAAATCTCTTATTATGACTTTTTACGATAAATAACATATTTTTCTATTTACGTCCTTCAGACATTATTACCAAAGATATTCCGATTATGACAAATGACATATGTTGATAGATATCTTTCATGGCAATGTTTAGAAAAACTTAATTAGAATAGTTTAGTAAGTGTTCTAGAAACTTAAATTTTATGCAAAATTCTAAACAATTTCTTGACGAAAAATCTTGTCTCTGTTTTTTTTTTGTTTATTGATTCTTGCAAAAAATAAATATTGTCAGTACTCAGACAACATTTTGGACACATACATATCAATGTCGGCAACATCACACACTATCCCTAACATATGGTGTCATGCACAGTTGGGCTTTCTTTTCATACTATCCAGCATCGTATTACACCCTCATAAGAAGAAGGCGGGTAACATTACTATTACTACTACTACTACTACGCATACCATTCAGCAATCAAACTAGTTGATCAGAGAACAAACACACACACATATTTCTGATTAATGGATTGATTTATGTAATACTATGATAGATCTTAAACAGTGCAGAAATGAAATATTGTGTTTTTTTGTTTGTTTTTTTTACTTACTGAATTGCCACAACAGCAGCTGATTTACCACCTGGCTTGAGTGGAACACCAGAACCAATACCATAGGAATAGAAACGTTCCATGACAATATTACTTGATGTAGGTAATATTCGATTTGTAATATTTGTTGTACGCGGAGCAATTTGTGATCGATAATAAGTCGTTTCTTCTTCTTCAGTTCGATGTTGTTGAGTTGATGATGAAGAAGGATCATGACGTTGATCTCGTTCATCCCGATCACGATCTCCTCCGCGATCTGTACCATTACGTCGATTATTTGATCCATCACGATCACGATCTGAATCTCGATAATTACCACGATTGTCCATTCGTATAATAATTAGTGGCGAAACTAGAATAATAGTAATTTAAGAAATAAGAAAAAGAAAATCAAATAGTATCTTTTTTTATGGATAAATATATAATAAATAATTCTACTTGCCTTTCCCTTATTAAAAGCAATAATGGAAAAGAAAATATGTAAATTATAAATTTTAGATGGAAGAGTGCGTATACTCCGATCTTTAAGGAAAATTAATATACGATGACGTTGCAGCGGTTTTTTTTCTCTAGAGCTTCCTATGGGAAAACTAGAAGTTTTTTTTTTTGTTTCAGACCACAATAGCTACTACTATCCGTCGAACGAGATCATATGCATGAATCAAGAAAAATAGAAAACAATTTTTCCTAGCTCCCCTTTTCTTTCTCTCTTACCGAGCTACCGAGACGAGTAATAATAACTTTTTTTCTTCTTCGTCTTCTCTTTCTCCCTTTCTTGGCTTGTGCTACTTGTTACTGTGAACAAAATATGCGGGGCCCATCTCCTAAGGCAAAAGCAACGGCGAAAGTGGCATTTCCATCTCCTTTTTTTCTGCGCTTCTCTTCGTCCGACGAGAAAGAAACTGGTTCAAACTTCTCTTATTCGCTCTGATAGTAAAAAAAAAATAAAAAGAAAAAAAAAAAACAGTTTTTTTTTCTATTACTCTTTTTCTCTTCATTATAGTAAGAATTGAAGAGATGTGGTAATTTCATCCCCGATGCATCCTCTCTCTCTTTCCCTATCTATCTTTCGATTGCGTGATGATGTACTATAGTGCGCAAAGATCAGTTGTATGTCTATTTGTATGATGTGCACTAGCCATCATCATTCAATAACAAATAGAACCAAATTTTATGCAACGATCTGTAATAATAAAATTATTCCTAAATGAATACGTAGGCGTATGTATGTGAGCGGGAAGTAATGAACGGATTATTTTAATATTCGATCTGAGTAGAAAAAAAAGAAGAATAAAAAATGAATGTAGAAAGCAACAACGGACTGATTGGTTCTATGCGGTTAGTTAGAGCAAAACCAATTGAATCTCGAATGCTAAAAAGGACAACTTTCATTAAAAAAAAAACTAGACACTACACAGTGACATATATATAATAAATATGAATAAATCATAAGAATGCATAGTTCTGTTTAACAAACAATCACATACACATTCAATGATTTTTCTTTTTGTCTTTATTTTAATATTGATGATTGAAACGTCTTTTCTTTTGTTAAAATAAATAAATTCAAATATCAAATATTTCTAATAATAATAATAAAACAACCCCCGTATAGGTTCCAATTGATGATAGGAGATGATAATGATAAATGAGCCTACATATAATTACATAATCAAATACGATTGTAAATCAGCACATTCCTAAGAATAACTTAGCAAAAAGAAAGGAAACACCTGGTCTAAAATTTCCGATTTATCTTTTGACTATGTAATTACTTATTTAAATTAGATTCTAGTTTAATATTTGTAATTTTTTATAACACGCAATAAGACTAATAACAAAAGATTGGATCTCGAAAAGTGTATTTGATCTAGAACATTATTTCCCCAATGAAGATATTTAAATAACAGGATGACCTTGTGCAAAAAAAGCAGCAAAGACGAAACTCTATATAAGAAAATCATCTTCTGAATATATTAAAGTTTTTATAGTGTTATTTTTTCAAGTTGTACTACAAAACAAGTCACTTAATATTATAAAATACGAAAGAGTCATTAATTTGGATGTATGCATAAATTATTTTTTTCCAAATTCAATATTCTCGAAATAACAAATATATATATATATATATGTCTATGAATTTTTGAATGTTTTTCTCTACAAATACTTATATATATATATATTGCCTATAAGAATCTCATAATCGACTGTTGGAATGACATACCGTACGGTAATACGTGCGATCAGTGTATACACACACCAATCGATCTTTGTCAACATCGGAAAAGTCGCATCGTATAGGCTTGTTTACTACTGTTAGGCAAGACTTTTTTTTTAATATACTGATGATTATTCTAGTGGTACATACAAAGCCTAAGAGGAAAAAAAACAAGAAACGATGTTGTCTCCCCTCTCTCCTTAAAGCTTGTTGATAACGTGTCGAAGGAAAATTCCTCTTCTCGGTATCCTTTATTATCATCATCCTTGCTATCTTATTATCCTTATTTTTAGGTCTATCGTATACGTCTGCTTGTTCTATTCATAACAACGAATAAAAATAGTTATATGTCTTTAAGTCAACGACGTTGTTTATTCTGACTCTTGTCACCCACAATCATCCATATGAAAAACGACGGTATATACAATAGCATATATGTCTGATGAGAAAATATAAATCACTTACACGATGAATTACAAAAATGATTGGAAATTCTCCTTATTTTATAACCTTTGATTGAATCTAATTATATTTACAAAGCATTCGAGCGTAATAAAAAAATATACAAATTCTCAATCTTTTTCGCTTTTTCTCTCTCTATGTTTACTGTGAATAAATATAAAGCATACAATAACAATCGTCTCATCAGCATCAATTTTTCTTAAAACGATGTCATTTCCTGATTGATAGAAATAGGAAGAAGATGAAGAAGAAGTAGTGTGTCTATGTACTTGATGCATCTTCGTCAACAGTTGACGATGAAAGAAAATAAGACAAAATTATCAATCGGAAGACCCAACACTAAGCACGCTCTCGCATCTAATGAGATCTTCCGATGTTAAATGAACATTACTAAACGTATATAAATGAAGACAAATCGCTTTATTAGGCAATCAATGAGTATAGAATTTTCAAAGGATTCTTTTTATAAGTATGAATATTTTATTTATTGAACCATTAATATTCAGAAGTTTTTCTATATGAACTTGATTAGATGTTTTTTTTCACTTAACCTTGGTCTGATATACATCTTAAGAAGAAAATGACTCTCAATATGATGCACTTCAAGAGTTTTCAATGAATAGATAAAAAAAGAAATAATTGAAAATTGACAGTAACTAATGGTTTCTTAATATGCGTATTTCATTTCAGGAAATTAAAACTATATCCTGAATATATCTGCGATTCTTTTTCTAAGAAGATTATTCTCAATGTTTCTTGAAATTCATTAATACTTAAAGGAATTCTAGTTTACAATTAGAATCAATAAGAAAAGATTCAATTGTATGAATATTACATAACCTATGAAATATAGATAATCAATATGAAAGAAGTCTTTAGTACTCAACTAAAAATGAAGTAATTTAATTGAACGTCAATTAAGATACTATTATTTTTCCATAAGTACAATCTTTGTGAGTGTTTTTTTGCAATAAATCAAGAAGATAAATGATCAAGAGGTCGAATATTTTGTCAGTAGGAAAAGAAAAATTAATGACATCGGCCTCTATAAAAATCAATGACATATGCTGTAAAAATGTCTGATAGTTTCAACTTAAGCATATCATAAACATGGCAAATATGCAATATATTTCAAATATGAAAGTCTAATAACAATAGATTTTATCAGCTGAAAAGCTTTTTTTTTCTGATGAAAATAAAAAAACTCAAAAGAATTCATATTTTTTTTAGTAAGACTATATGTTGCTCAATTTATTTGATCGATATTCTCAATGGTATTTTTTCTAATGATCAATATTTCTATTTCTGCTAGGTTGTCACACAAATGATCATTACTATTAGTGTAACTGTCTGTTACGTTCGATAATTTATGTTCATAATCTAAAAAGTAAAACTTCTTTTCTTCTTCTTCTACAAGTTTAAAAATAGAAATTTCGAAGTTTTTTTAATGACATCTGATTAAAATAGACTATTCTTTCAAAGTAATAAATCTAGATTCGAAATGAAAAATAATGTGGAGCTATTTATTATCCACTAACGCTGAGAAAAAATTTAACAGATTGTCTCAACTAATTTTCTTTTTATGAATCATTTTATCAATACATAATCATTCATTATTTTCGCATAAACTCTTCTATTTTTTCTTCATCCATCACCATTGATTTTAACTTTCTATGCAATTGACAACTTATAATCCATCACCAAAGCAAAATATAAGTGCAAAACAAAAGTACCAAATCTTTCTCCTCTTTCAGAACATATACATTTATATTGCTAAAAGGATGACCTGAACACCAAAAAACAAAATGTTTTTCTTACACAACAAAAAAACTGATCTAAATAGCCTTAATAAACACAAAGACGGAGAGAAAGAGACATACACTTAGAGGTTAAAAATGATAAGTATGAGAAAAGTTTATTTTTTTATTGATCTTTTGATTCAAGATTTCTTCTTCCCAGTATGTTTAACTTGATGATGTATATTCGCGACGACTTGATGCGTGCGAATATGAGGCACCACTACCTCCTTGTGCACCACCATAACTACTGCTGACACGACCAGCACCAGTGACTAAGCCACCAATACCAGCGCTAGCTGCACCAGATCCACTGCTGCTAATAAATGTACGTGAAATTGTTGTTGAACGACCACCACCACCTGAATATGAAATTGAACCAGCAACACCTGAACTACCAGCAGCTCGTTCAGCTTCCATACGGCGAGCTTCTTCAACAACATGATCAACAATTTGTTTAAGACCTTCGCGATTATTGGTTCCTTCAAGTAATTCTCTATATGTATTGATTTCTTTTTCTAATGATGTCTTCATATTTGTAACTTCTTCATATTCTTTCTGTAATTGTTCTAATTTACGACGTAATTCTTCGATTTCAGCAGCACGTTTTTGTATTAAACGACCACCTAAAAAATTAAAAAATTAAAATAATAATATTGATATTTTTTATTGTTTTTCTTTATCAAACCTTCATCACGTTCTTGATCAATATGTAATTGAAGTTCTCGTATACGATTATTTAATTCTTCATTTCGTGCTTTCATATGTGCAACTTCATTACGTGTTGTTAATAATGTTGTGCGTAGTTTTTCTTCTTGTACACGTTGTTGTTCACTTTGAATTGGATCAAGATCTGGTTTTTGATGACGTAAAATAAGTTCATTGTATGACATCATATAGCGATTATGTAAATCAGCACGTTGTTGTTCATTTAATGCTTCAAATTCATTACGAATATCACGAATAGCTTGAGCTAATTCATTACGGAAGAAGTGTGATGGATCCAAATTAACATCAACAACAGTTTTTGAACGTAATTCATTCAAATCAGCTTCATCTATATGAATAAAAATAAATTTAAAAATGATTCTTTTTTTTTTTGGTTTGTTTCATATCCAATTTGACTTACGCATTTGTTTAAGCATGGCAAGTTCATCTTCAAGTGCCATTTTTTCTGTATCAAGTGAACTTTTAACAAATGTTTCATTTTGTATTTCGTTTTGTAAACGTGCAATTTCAGATGCTAAGCGTTGTGTTTCAGCTTTATAACGTCGTGCTTCATCTTCAAGATCACCTAAACGACGACGGAATAAATTAATTTGTGCTTCATTTTCAGCTATTTGTTGTTGAAGACGATCAATAGCTGATCGATCAGTTTCACGACTATTTAAAATTTCTTCATAACGTTTACGATAACGACCTTGAATAATTAAAAAACAAATAATTTTTAAATTTCGCAATTTGATAGTCAAAAAAAAAAAATTTTTTTACCAGCTTCTTTTTCAGCATCACGAGCTTTAACTTCAGCTGCAGCACGATCACGTGTTGTATCATCAATAAGTTTTTTAGCTTCATTCATTTCGACTTCATACATTTCTTTTATTTTTGATGAACCTTGTCCAGCTTTATTTTGTAAAGCTTCTAATTCTAATTGTAATTTACGATTTTGTGCTTCAAGAAATCGTACTTTTTCAACATATTGTGCAAATTTGTCATTTAATTGACATAATTCACGTTTTTCTCTTTCACGTGTTTCATTAACAGCAACTAATGCTGATGAACCACGATTTGGTCGTAATGGAATACCAGAAAAATTTCCAAGACCAGCAATTGATGCTAAACCTGATATACCAGCACCAAGACCACCAGCATTAAATCCACCACTACCACCTGATGTTGAATATGATTGATACATACGTGTCATGATACCTGATGGACCACCTGAGCGACGTTGAACATTTGTTGATCGTGGTGTTATTTGTGATTTATATGAACTATATGAAGACGAACCTGCCTTCGTAAATTCATCGTCGTAGCCTTGCATTTTACTGATGTTGCTATCGTTATTTAGTGTATTGGCGATGAAATCTGAAGCTCAATAGGATATTTGTGATGAAATATTCACCGAATGAAATAAACGCACTGACACGCACACACAGACACAAAAAAAGGAAAAGAAGAAAAATGAATGCATCTACGGGTAGACATGGCCCTTTTATCGAGCGAAACTTTTTTCTCTTTTTCTTTTGCGTTCTCTAAGCTATATGATTCGACGAGAAAGAGGAGGCGAACAAACCACCATCATGCAAATAAGATCTATCTTGTTTTCTCTCTCTCTCTCTCTCTCTCTCTCTCCCCCTTACTTACTCTCCAACGACAGTTGTTTGTGGCGGGCATATGTAGGCAATTATTTTTTTCCCTTACTTGTGAATTTGTATCGAAGAGAAAAAAAAGAGATCAATTCTTTTCTCTGTCCCTCTCTCCGTTTACTGCCTGTTACCCTTTAATGATTCGATAGTGGTCTGCATGCATACCGCAAACAGTTTCAAGCATACTTAAGATAGCAACGAAGCGAGACGTATCGAGCAAGATAAAGACAGCGAAAGAAAAAAAAAACGCGAAGAATTATTGCTTTTCTTTCTATGTACATTTGGACGATGTGTTTTTCTTCTGGGTAAATAAACCCGTCTATGCTTTTAATAACCTAAAGCTAAAGATATACAATGCCCACATACAAAAGAAGACACAAGACATTTGTATAGTCAATAGCATGCATACAATTTCAGTCTTTCGTTCTCATTTCATTTACTCAAAAAAAGCTTAGATTTCATCTTGTATTTACATATACACACACATACTCGAGGTATATACCTCGAATACATATTTCGAACGGCAAACGTATTATTATTTATCAAAGGATAATGTTTGATAGAGATTTCTTACATTTTTTTTTGCTTTATTCAAGTTACGACTACACATAAGGATATTGAATGAAGGTTATTTAAACTAGAACATATTTTATTTCTACAGATATCGGCTTGTTTATGATCAATATTGTGATGTTGTTATTATTAATGATGAGGTGAATCATCACGTGATACTGATGGTGATCGAGCATTGATACCAGCAGTTGCGGATGAATAAGAGGTAGAATAGGTAACTTCACGTATATTATGTGTACTGATTGGACCTGATATATTTCTTATTAAACGTAAATTAAGTGAATCAAGTAATGATCGACCACGATTCATAATTTTTTCTGCTTCTTCAGCAAAATGTCGTAGACCAACTTGATTTGTACCACCTTCAAGTAATAAACGATAACGACGTATTTCTTCTTCAAGTGTTGTACGATATTTTTCTAAATCATTTATATAACCTTTAAGACGATCAATTTCATCACGAAAACGTTTTTGTTCATCAATTAAACGATGATCTTCTTGATATGTTGTTGATTGTATTTGTTGACGTATATCAGTTATTTGTCTATCAAGATCTTGATTTTCCATTTGTAAATTATTAACTCGACCACGTACATCAGATATACTACGTGTTATTTCACGAATTTTTTCTGTTTGCCATTGAGATTCAATCGGTTGTTTCGGTTGATGATATTCAATTAATGCATTGACTTTAGCTTGATAATAATTTTGTAATTGCTGTTGTTGTTGATCAGTTATTGTTTCAAATTGTTTACGTATTTCACGTATTGCTGATGTTAATTCACTTTCAAAAAATGGTGCTGGATCAACATTAGCTATAGCAACTTTTGAACGAAGTTGTTCGATATCAAATTTATGTGCCGTTTCGAGCGCTTTTAATTCTTGCTCAAGAACAGCTCTTTCAGCTATTAATAATTGTTTTTGTGTAGCTTCATTAGCTATTTCAGATATAAGATTTGCTACATCAGCTCGAATACGTTGTAATTCAGCATTATAAAAAGTAATTTCATCATCATTATCAGAAATTGTTTTTCGTACTAATTCAATTTTTTTTTCAAGATCAATAATTTTTTCTCGTAATTGTTTTAATTGAATTTTAACGCTATTGGTTTGTTCAGGTCGTTGTACATTTGATAAACGTTGTTCAGCTTGTTTAAGACGTTGTTCAGCTTCTTGTCGTTTATTTTGTCCTGAACGTACATCATCGTCCATACGTTTTAATGTATCTTCAGCTTCTTTTTTTTCACGTGTTATTATTTCACGAATACGTTGTAAACCAATACCTTTTTTATTACGTATATTATCCAAATCATGACTCAGTTTACGATTAACAGCTTCTAAATAACGAATTTTACCAATATATTCAGCAAATCTATCATTTAGTTCAGCTAATTGTCGTTTTTCTTCAACACGCTGACTAGTAAATGGAACTAATGTCCATTTACCAGTACCAATAACACCACGTAATGGTACAGCATTACTTGACATAGATTGTGATACAGTCATTTTTGATGTTACACTTCGATTTCCAGAGCCAAAACTTTTTACTGGTCGAGTTATAATAACTTGACGTGGTGCTATAGCTGACATATAACCAATAGCAGCACCAACAGAACCATATGCGTCATATGTTGCATTTAAACGTGGATCAGTTGTATACATTTCTTCACGTTGCACATCATAGATAGTAGGCATTTTAATTTACACACACAAAAAAACAAATTGAATTTCTTGATTTGAATATATAACGAAAATGTGTGACAGCGATAGAGAGAAATGAGTACTGATGCACTCTTTATATAATAGAAGACTATAGCGAAAATGTATGTGTGTGTGTATATGTAACAGAGTCATCTATTTAGTTTCTCATCAGAGTGTACAAATCCAAAATTAATCACATACACATTACATGTTCATGTGGTTTCTTTAGCGTGCATATGCATTTAAAAAAAAAGTGATATTCTATAGTTCTATTAAAAGCAATAGTGCAAACACCAAAGCTTTTACCACTACCCGCGAACTATTATCATGCAACATCCAAGGCCCAGAAATCAATAGAAAAGTGAATAGAGAAAAAAAAGAGCATTTTATTATTCTACCTGATTCAGCTGTTGATAATGGCCAAGACAGAGAACTTGACTGTAATGACACCGGTTCATAACCTATAAAAAAAAAATGATTATAAAAACTGACATTTATCGTTCCTTTTTGATTGACATATCATTTCAATCTTTATTGTCGAAGTATTTTACAATGACAACTTTA
Source organism: Rotaria sp. Silwood2 (assembly GCA_905329745.1). Lineage (NCBI taxonomy): Eukaryota > Metazoa > Rotifera > Eurotatoria > Philodinida > Philodinidae > Rotaria > Rotaria sp. Silwood2. The sequence continues at coordinate 1,102,607 of CAJNSZ010000004.1, read as the reverse complement.
ATCCATAGGAATTATTTTTTTGTTGAACGAGTTCATATCAAACCAAGTAACATAATCTGCTAGTATCATATACTTAGAAGAATCTTACAAGAGAGGTCCTCCAAATGATTAATTGCTTTTGAGTTTGGACTATATGCATTATATAGACCCAAATGAATTTTAAATATTCTGAAAAGAATTCGGACTCGTAACTAATTACTACGTAGATACCACAAATTTATGGTAGTTTTTAATTGAATACTGTAGTCCCTGTCACGAACACCAGGAAAACTGGCCTTTCGAATTTCGACTTGAAACTTTGTGCAGAAACAGACCTTAACAAGAGCAGTTTATTGTGAAAGTTTCAAGTGTTTTGATTTGCTTCTATCCTGAAATAAGAACATCGAGTCGAATGTTGTATATGCGGAGTGTAAACAACATGTTTTTACCATAGATGTATCTTAAGACGCGAACAACGACAAGATCTGAAACATTCACAAGAAATTATTCTCGTTAAGAATTCTCTCATGAGAGAAGTCTCTCATGATTAATTACCTTTAAGCTGAGAGTATGTGTATGATGTAGATCCTAATGGATTATAAATACACCAAAGAGAATTCGAGCTCATAGTTTATTGCTACAGATATATTGTACTTCTACAGTATTTTTCATTAGAATGCCGTATCTCTCTTCCTTATAAACGTCAGGAAAAGTGATTTTCGAATTTCGATTGAAAACTATAGAAATAAGCCTTAACGAGAATATTTAATCGTAAAAATATAAGGCTACTTTATCTATTCCTATTCTGAAATAAGAACATCGAATCTATGAGTGTATATGAGCAATGCAAAAGACACACATTTATCTTGATAATATCTTGGTGTAGGAATAATCAAGATATCTGAAGCTTTCACAACAAATTATTTTCGTCAAGACTTATTTCTATGTAAAATTTCAAGTTGATATTTGAAAATCGATTTTCCTGGCATTCTTGAGGAAAGCCACAGTATTCATTTAAAAACTACTATAAAAGTGCATTATCTCAGCAGTAATAAATTCAAGTCCCAAACTCTTTTCAGAATATTCAAAACTCATTAGGGTCTTAATAATGCACATAGTCTCAACTCAAAAGTGACTTATCAGTTGGGGAACTTCCATCGTTAGACAAAAACAAATCACTCGATATATCTCTGAAACAGTCGCAATCTCTTACATTAAACTGATTTATTTTTCTAATTTTGTCCTTAACTGATAAAATAAATAAATAAAATAAGAGAAAACACTACAGTTTCCATCGAATTATAGCATCGAATATTCTTCTCAAATATTTCGTCTAAAAGCTAAATAAAAACAATCAAATGATTTACGGGATAGTCTGTTTTTTCTTAAACTTTACACAAAGTATTTCTTCGAGCATAATATCAATCTCTGAATGGAACTATGTATCAGTTAGCAATCTGTTTTTTTTATCCTATTCAAATGTTTAAATGCTATAATTGAAAAAAATTCGACATTAGTTCTATCACTGAAACCATAATCAGCTCTTTGTACATCTTGACACATGTCTATCTAACGTCAATTCTTGATTGTTTATTCAAAGTTATGGATTTACAAAATAAATATAGAAAGAATGTAATATAATGCGAGTCAAAGAATTAGTTTTTTAAAAAAAATGTAATTTCTATTTACTTGTTGTTATTGGAATGTTTGCTGATTTAATAACAGTTATTTGTATATTTTCATAGTAATTTCTCCATAATGAATCAAATAATGTTTGACATTGTTCATATGTGTTAAATGTTCGATCATTATTTATACTAATAATTTCATCACCAACATTTATATTAGAACAATACATTTCATCAATAATTTTTGAAACTGTAATTTTTCCATCATATAATTCTTCAACATCAAAACCATATTTTCCCATATAATTTGGTTGTCTTTGAACAGTTATTGTTGAACAATAATCATCTGTATTATGTTTGTTAACGGTTGTTTGATCACGCATATCAATAACACGTTCAATTGTTGTAATTAATTCTTCACTGGTTGTATCACTTGTTGGTGTTAAAATTTCTTGTTTTTGTTCATATAAATGTGTTTCAAATTGATTTATTTGATCATCTAATTTTTTTGCTGTTGTTTGATATTCATCACAACTAGATAAATAACGTCGACATAATTCTTCATATTTTTCAACAATATCATTTGTATTTGAATCTGTTGTTGTACGCCGATAACCATATTCTTCATAAATTTCTTCATCATATAATGTTTGATGTTTTATATTAAATTCAATTTTATTTTTATCTTGATGATAATTTGAACTTGTTAAAAGTGAATCACTTACAATTTGAGATAGATGACTAACAGGTGGTGATCGAGGTTCTACTATAGTATATTGTTCATTGGATGGTTCAATTTCGTAAATGATTGTTTCTGATCTATGAATATTATCTATTGATTCATTAGGAGATGTTTCAATATTAGAAGGAATTGATTCTTGATCGAATTCATTAGTTGATTCTTCTTGATTTTCAAATATTGGTTCATCAATGAATTCTGGAAATTTTTCTTCTTGAATTGTATCATCAAATTCAATAGGTGATTTTATTTTTATAGGTTTTTGAAATCTAGTTGATAAAGCATCATGAATAATTGTACCTAAATTAGCAGTATCATTAATTGATTCATCGAAAACTTCTTGAAATTCTTCTATAGAAACTTCTGAATTAAATTTATCAGCTTTTTGTATTCTTATTGGTTTTTGAAATCGAGTTGTTAAAGCTTCATGAACAATTGTACCTAGATTATCAGTATCAACAATTGATTCTTCAGTTTCATGATCAATTTCATTAATTGGTGTTGAATTTCTTGTTGTTAAAATTTCATGTACAACAGTAGTTAGATAATCAGTATTCATCGTTAATTCTTCGATTTCGTTAATTGGTTTATATTTAATTGGTTTTTGAAATCTAACTGTTAAAGTATCATGTATAATCGTACCTAAATTATCAATATGATGCTGTTCGCTTTGATCAGTTATTAAATTATCATAAGACCCTTCATCAGAATCATTTATTATTTGTTTACGTTCATCATCAGATGGTGTTATGGCATCATCGTAAACAAAAAGTAAATTATTAACACATACTGATGTTTGATGAATTGAATGAACAATGTCAACAAGATTATCAATTGATGAATTTTGTTGCTCATCATCAATATCATCATCATCATCATAAACAAATAAAAGATTATCCATTGTATTCATTGTATTTAGTTGATTATATTGATGTATATCATCAACAATTGTAATTAAACGATCAATATTAAGTGTTGATTCTTCACCTTCAGGTGATAAACGTGATTTTTCTTCTTCAACTGTTGGTAATAATTGTTGATTTGCACAATTAAATGCTTCGATTTCTTCTAATAAATTTGTTAAATTATCTATAAGAACATCTTGTTTATCTGTTGACAATGATGTTTGATGATTTGTTTGTGAAGGTGATGCAAGTGCATCATAATAGAAACTTTCTTCAGGTGAGACGGCATTATTTATGAGGTCATCTCGTACACTCGTTTGATGAAGGGTGCTTGTTGTTTCATCACTTTCTACAGATAATGTTGATTGATGAGTATTATCTAGACGTGAATCTTTAGCCGTATGATAAGAAACAGTTGTACCATCATCCAAATCAATTAAGCTATCCATATCGTTTATTTGAGATGCCATGGGTGGTGATGAAAGAACATTAGTATCAAGTTTTGGTGTTGTTGGACTTTCCATTGGAGTTATCTAATCAAAGAAAATTCCATTAGAACTATAAATGATATGATATAAATTACATTCATTATTTATCAATTATCTTGAAATTAATGGCAGTATGTATAATGGCTTTTTAATTGTATCGGTATTTTATCTAGTGTAGAGGGCTATGGAACTGGCACCCCTCCAAGCATTGAATCAGTTCTTCAGAAGTTTGTGTTTTAAAGGTCATCGGGTTCTGGTCCGAAAGTTCTGAGTCCGATGGGTTCTAGCCGTCTGAGAAATATGTACGGTGCGCTAATCATTCCAAACAAAAAATCGAAATATAATATCTCGTATCTTCAGGGCGACTATCCCATTTTAATTAGAAAATGTCATTGAAAGTATTAAAGTACGGTTCGAAAGGATTCGAGACGTTGAAAGTGGCGTTACTTTCAATCAGTTGTTTCTCAGAACTGGCACCCTTGATCCGACTCCGAAAATTTTGAAGCCAGTGAACCCTATTGTACTTCAAGAAAAAAATACATTTTTGCTCTTCCAGAGATTTAAATCACCTCTCGGACTTAACTGATGTTGTTTTTTCTTCAAGAATAATCAAACTTACATTTTTCATTGATATAATTGATTCATCAATATCTTCATGATCAGTATGTTGCCATGAAGAATCTCGTATATCATGATCAACTGATGGTAAATCATAACCACGACGCATATAAGGTTCAAGATACATTCCACATGAACCAGGTGTTGATGGTGTTGTTTCTAAAGCAATATCATTAGAATCAGGTGATGATGATGATACTGTCTCTGTTGTATTTGGTTGTCGTTGAATAGAACGACGATTTTCTTGATTATGAACACTTTGATGTGAATGATCTGTTTGTTGTTGTTCAACAACTTCTAAGAATGTTGGCCGATTATTATTATCTGTTGGTGTACCAGTAAGTTGTGTTATATTAAAATGAACATCAAGTAATAATGGTGATGGACTTATTGTTGAATAATGATCATTTGATGTATGAAAATTATTAGGAAGAATATTTTTATTCATTGGTGTTAAATATATTTCATTATTGTTTGCCCATTCATTAACTTTTGCACTTGCATTCATCATTACTGTATGAAAATTATCCATAGGTACAATTTGTTTTATTCGTGGATTTGTTAAACCTGTTGATAAATATGCAGCCATAAGTAATGTTTCATCATGTTCAGAAGTTTTATCAAGACGAAATTTTGGTAATGGACATTCATTAATTTTTTTTGTATTTGTTGGTGATGCTAATTTCCATTGATGTTTTCCATTCGATGAATTTATTATTGATGAATTGTATATATATTCATCATCTTGTAAACGACGTGTTTTTTTATCTAATTCTCCATAAAGTTCTCGAATTTGATCACGTGTATAATTAGGCATTAATGATGGAATTGTTGGTGTATTTGCAGCTTCATAAGCTATTTCACGACCACGAATAATCATAGCTGCTTTTTCATCATCACTTGTATCTTGTTTAACAACTTGACGACGATAAATAAAACATGCATCGGTTACAGTTTGAATTGGTACATCACTTTGAGTTTGAACATTTTTATCAGGTTTTTGTATAGAATAACTAAATTTTAGATGAAAAATAAACAAAAAATTTGTTTTTAAAACCTTTTTTAAGCTTTTTTCACTTACATCAAACCCGATGGTTTCTTTTTAGTTTGTTCCGTTGTTGTCAGTTTTGAAAGAGATTGTTGAAGTGAATCAAGTGATTTATGTGTATCCATTGATTCATCTTCACTCTTTTCTAATGATGTTTTACTTCGACGCTTATTATTATTAGTATTTGAAATAACACTACGATCTGTTAACATAGATGTATTTGTACCTAAAGATTTATATAAATAATAAAACATAAGCTTATTAACTTTAAGCGGAGGATACTTCACTCCTCTCCCCCCTCCCCCTCCCAAATTGTTCTCAAATTTGGTCAGTTTGTAGAGAGTATCTCTGAATGTCTGAATATTACAATACCTTTTGGATTGGATAAGTTCTAAAAGAAGTTATGAGCTTTGCGAAATTTACTTATTTGATGTCAGCAAAAAAAGTAACCTTTACTCAGTCTCCTACTTTCATAATGCCTTGCGGGAAAACTTTATTCATAAAAACTTGTTAGGTAGTTTTGCCTTTATGAGATGAAATATTTTTAGAAGAAATATAGTTTCCTTGAAGTTGGAGCCCCCAAGATGTGTCTGAGAGTGAAGTTCAACATACCATGAAAACTAGAGCTTTTGTGAAATGTTAAATTATGTACTTTAGCATCATTAGTTTTCAATGAACTTTCGTCTGTACAAATACCTCTCCGCTAGGCATATTATTTTCAAGTTGCAAGACATTTGGACGCTGTGTTGAAGAAAACTTTAAAAAAAAAATAATCGATGTCATAATTTTGATATAAATCATAGTATGCAAAAATCACTGAAAATATCTAAGTTTTACAGTTAAAATTTGTCTTTCTTTACGGAGTCATGACAGATTATTTTGTTATCAACAGTCCATAGAAGTAAGAAATGTGAGTTTTGTATGACATTAGAATTAAAAGGATCTGCTGTAAGTCTATAAAGAAAAACAAATTTTAATTTTAAGATTGACGTATTTTCAATGATTTTGCATGCTATAATTTATATCAAAAGTACGACATTGATTAAACTCTTTTTGTATTGTTTCAACATAATGCTCCATTGTCTTGTAATTTGGAGATAATATACTTGGTGGATAGGCACATGTACATAAGAAGTTTCATTGAAAACTAATGATACTAAAAGCGTATCATTTAATATTTCACAAAACCTCTATTTTTCATGGTCTACTGGACTTCGTTCTCAGACACACCTTGAAGCTTGCAACATCATAAAAACGACATTTCTTCTGAAAGAAAAATATGTCATCTCATAGAGGCAAAACAACTGAACGAATTGCCATAAACAAAATTTTCTCACAAGGCATTGTCAGAGTAGGGACTTGGTAGGGATTATTTTTTCTATTGCCATCAAATAACAAAATTTTACAAAGTTCATAACTACTGTTAGATCTTACCCAAGCCAAAAGATATTGTAGTATTCAGACATTTAGAGGTACTCTCTACAAACTGATCAAATTTGAGGGCATGTTGTAAGATGGATACTATCTCCTCGTTTAAATGTTATATTTACCATCGGTTTCAATAAAACCACTATCTCTATTTGGACTTGTACTACGTTTATAAATCAATGGCTTATAGTGTTGTTCAAGTATCAATTTATTTTTATTTGAAATTGTTTTTAAATCTGGATTTGTTATAATTTCATCCGTAATAGTTAATGATTTTCGACTTTCATTAGGTGATGGTGTTGATGAATGTTCAAGAGATAATTTTCGAAATTCATTTAATGTTAATGAACTTAAATGTTGTATTGTTGTATCATTTAATAGAGATTGCTCTGTACAACGACATATACCAATAGATATTGATTTTTTATGCCGACGTAATGTTATAAATTCTGATTTAATATTATCATTGGTTAATGTTATTGGTGATTTAAGAATATTCTTATCATTAAGAAAAACTAGAATATCTCCTAAAAATGACAAAAAACAAAAACTTTAATATCAATAAAATTTAGAATTTTAAATCAGTTTAAATAAAGATAATATCTTGAGAAAATTTGATTCAAATATAGTTTGTCATTGTAAATTATTTTGTATGAATATTAAATGAAAAAGATTTTTTTTTCAATAGAAAGTGCCAGACTATATTCATTGTACTTGAGAATCATCTCGTATATTTATTCGATACAATTGAAAGAATTTTCAAAGCATGTTTTATTTTGTTGTATTATTGTTTAATTGTTCTGCTTTTCTAATTAAAACATTGATAGCTTAACTTTGAAAGATGAAAATTAATTTACTAAATCTATAATCTAATCAGTGTTTTATCCAGTGAGGAAGTCGAGGAAATTGCGCCCTTTCCGAGTTTGTAGTTATTGTAGCAAGTAAAATACGTCTATGCTCCTAAAAATAGTTGTTTGCCCTTCCGAAAGATCAAATCTGGCTAAAACATTTTATTCAATATGGTTATTTTTTTAAATTAAGTTTTTTCATGTAATAGTTCTTGTCAAAAAAGTTCAACAAACTTTATATATATGTAAATATTTGAGTAAATTAACTTGTCAATGAAGTGTTAGTTTATCCTTGAATTTTTTATATGTATGAGCAAACAAAAAATGAATGTCATCCGTTAAATACATATTCTTTTTTTTTATACGATAATTATTTTGGCAAACAGGGTCAATGTTATATGACGAAAGTTTAATTGACATACTTATGATTATTGTTGTAAAGCAGATATACAAATTTCAATGACATATGGAGAAAAACGAAAAAGAGATTTTAAAATATGAAGGATCTCGTATGTTGGCATTGTTTAATAAAGACAAAAAAAAGCAATATCTATTATCATATACAATAAAATCTCTCTAATGTGGGCACCATTTGGGTATAGTCAAAAGCGCTCATTCTACGGAGATACTTATTATTGGGAAGATTTTCAGTTTCTTTTTTGTGACCTATATGTATTCAGATGTAATCACTTTTCGGCTACACAAGATGATTTTTTTTCTTCTTTCCAGCGATTTATTAATTCAACTTTTTTCATCAGGTGTAAATCAATACATGCTGGCATGATTTTATGTTATTAGCTGTTAACAAAAAAAAATGTTGAGCTGTTATACCAAACACTGTTACTATTTCGACTAGTATTGTTTTTCTTTCTTTTAAATACGCACGGTCAATTTAGCCCGTTTTTTTATATATGTCCCATGATTGCTTATTAAAACGCAATACAGATAACATCATTTTTTTCTCGTCCTGTGTGAATGATAGAACATATGTTGCTCACATTAGAGAAGTTTTTATTGCTAATGGCATCAGAATGAAGCAGCCACTGCTCACAATAAGGAAGTACTTATATATGGAATCCGCATCCCTAGCGAAATTCGCTTTGATGGATTATAGACTATCCAGTATAAAGAGGTACTCACACACACAGAGATTTTACTGTACAATAAATAGTAAATTCATTAATTATATTCAATAATTTGGAATAGTTGGAAAATTAATTTCTAAACAATGAATCACATAAATGTCATTAACGTAAGGATTATTCATTCGTAATCATCATATAGTATTCAACAATATTAAATATTCTTACACAAATAACACGGTCATTTCTTGTTATTCTTTTTCCTTTATCCTGTTTCTTTTTCTTGCTAAACTTAGTGAAAAAAAAACACATACTATGTAATTGTGTATTCTAGTTCAAATATATGAGTCTTTAAATAAATCAAAATATAGAGAGAGAAGGAAAAAAATCATGATTATGAAATAAAAATTATATAAGACAGCTCATGAGAAATGCGGCTCACGAACGCTCTTCCGTTACTAAATATAGATTCTTATCAAATTGTTCATGTAAATGAATTCATAAAACTATGCATTAATTCATAGTTAATTAGATCTCTTTCTTTCCTATGAAATATATCTATCTTTCTGACCTTAATTACGAGAAGCATAGAGTTTGTGCAAATATTAAAATAAAAAAGAATGCTCGATTATATGGATATCGTTTCAATCGAATTCAAAATATTAAATATAATAATAGCAAAACAAACAAGGAATCGAACTGTTCTAATAGAAAAAAAAACAACAACTATCACGCATTGATCACAGGTATATCGACAAGTTCGATAGATTTTCCATATGTATACAATTCAAATAATTGTATTTGATTAAAACCTTTAAATAATAATTCTTTTGGAATATATAATGTAAGTTGTGGTCCAATACTCCAATATCTTCCTATATTAAATCCATTTACAAATGCAACACCTTTAGACCATTGACCATTGAATGCTAAATATGTATCGTGTATTGAATTTTCATTTTCAATTTCAAATGGTACATTAAATAATTGTGGACCATTTTTAAGATCATTGATTTCATTAGTATCTTTGTCATCAATTATTAATTTATTCCAATCTGTAATACTTGACATGCCTTGACGAAATCCTAATACATGTACTGTCCATTCTTTTAATTCAATTTTATTATTAAATAATACTTTATCTAAAATGCCTTTTCGACTATGATCAAGTGTAGGACCATAATTAATACGTCCCATATTTTCTACAATAATTCTTAAATTAGATGTATCTGATGGTACAGTAAATCGAAATGAATTGTCTGTATGTAAAGATTTATGTATAACTTTTCCATTAGCAAGTACAATAGCATTATCTGCAACAGCAGGTATTACAATATAATTTTCTTCATTTTGTTTTAATAAATTTTGAATATTATCACTTGAATAAATAATAAAACCTTGTGATGCACCAATTGTTTTATTGTCACTTTTTATTTGTTCCATATTTAAAGGACCATCATGAACATGATATTTATTTGCTAAAATATCATCATTAAGTATTTGTTCAAATGTTTTATAACCAAATATATTTATTTTTCCATACGAAACTTTTTTTGATATTTTAGGTTGAACAACTTCAAATATATCATCAGTCACACGTTCATGATTATAAATAATTAAGTGTGGATTTTGCTCATAGAAATTTTTAATAATATTTTGTATAACAAAATATTTTTCTGTTGGATCACCTGATTCATTTAATGGTGCATCATAATCATATGACGTAACAAGTGGTGCATACTTTGCTGATGGAAAATGATGTCCACCACTTGTAAAACCAAAATTTGTACCACCAAAAAACATATAAAAATTAATTGATATTTCATATTTTGAATTAAGTAAAATTTCTTCAAGATCTTTTTCAAGTTCTTTTGCTGTGTATTCACCATTTTGACCTGTCTGATGTTTTCCACCCCAATAATCAAACCAACCAGTCCAATATTCAGTTATCATAATATGATGATTTGGACGAAATTCAACTAATTTTTCAATATTTTCTTTAACATGTCTTTGAAAATTAACTGTTGCCCATACATCATCTAATGAACCTTTCGAAAAATCATGTCTACCATCTGATGTAAAAAACAATTCATTAAGATCATTCTCAATATACATCGAACGTATCGCTTCGAGGTAATTTTTATCGTCACCATAACTTCCATATTCATTTTCAATTTGAAATGCAATTATAGAACCTTGTCCATGTCGATTATATTGATGTTCAGATAAAATAGGTAATAAAACTGAATAATAATTTTTCAATGCTTTAATAAAATTTGGATGTGTTGTACGAATACGCATTTGATCATCTTGTAATAACCAACTAGGCAAACCACCCCATTCCCATTCAGCACAAATATAGCCTAAATAAATATTTAAATTAAAATTTTATATAGAACAACAAAGCACAATTTTTAATTTTACCTGATGGACGAATTATTGTAAACATTTCATGTTGATGAACTAATTTTAAAAAGCTAACTAAATCAGTTAAGCCTTCATTAAATTTATAATTTCCCATTTCTGGTTCATGTAAATTCCATGGAATATATGTTTCAATAGTATTTAAACCAGCTTTTTTCATTTTTTCAATACGATCAGACCACAATTGTGGTAAAACACGAAAATAATGCAATGAACCGCTTAAAATTCGAAATGGACGAATTTTTTTTCTATTTAAATCATTTGTTTTAAATAAACGAATGAATAAATGTTGTTCATTATCAAGGATTAATGTTGGTTCGTATTGTTCGTGTAACATTAGTTTTATAATAAGATAGGCAAAAATAAAAAAGCCAAATAAAATAAAAAAGACATAATATTTTCGACGATAACGTAAATGATAAATACGCATAAGAACTCGTCGAGTCGTTAAAGATACTGTTTGCTTCTTTTTATTGTTATCGTCAAGCTTTCTTTGATCATACATCGAGTTAAAACATTTTTTTATGTTTTATACATTGTAAAAATAAATATGATAGTAAATTATCATAAGAATTGCATGGAAAACTTTGCGTATATCTTCATTAAATAATCGTGATTATTGCTTACAGAAAATAGCATAGAACACGCAAATTTTATGCTCGCCTTTTCGTCTAAGGATCAACAACGACACGCGCACAAACACATATATATATATATATTATATAAAGAGAAATAACGTTATTACTGCAGCTGTGTTCTCTGACTTAGTTGTCGGTTAAGCGTTTTTTTTTTTGTATAGGAGCGGCGTCCGATGTCTTTTACGGGCAAAATGTCAAAAGAAAAGGAAGAATGAATGATGAGAAGAAGAAAAAGAACGAGAAAAGAAAGAAACAACGAGCAGTCATTTTCGAATACCCTGGTGGGGGTAATGCACATTTACTGAATCACATCATTCTATTTGCTTCAATGACAAAAACATATTTAAACAAATAGGCCAAAAGCATAATGAAGCAACATTTCTGATATGTTATCTTAGTACTAATATAAGAAAAAAAACAACATAAATCTAACATACCATTTCTAATTCCAATTGTATATAAACCATTAGAAATATTGTAAAAAATAATTAAACGTTTATCATTTGAATCAATTGTTAAATTAAGATTACGTTCATGACTAACATTAAATACATAAAATTCCAGTACATGATTCTGTTCATCTGCCATCGATGTTGATATATCATTGTTATTATTATTATTATTATTATTATTATTATTATTATTTTTATTATTATTAACATCACGATGTTTCGTTTTAGACTGTACATTACTACTTACACAACTTAAACTGTCACATGAAAACGTACCTAAATAAATAAAAGATAAATAATGTATAGAAAAACAAAGAAAAATTAAATTTAATTAAAAAACAGATACCCAAATGTTTCTTCGTTGATGAAAGAAAAAAACCTTGCGAATGCTGCGGCGGCGGCGGCTGCTGCTGCGGTTCTTCTCTCATCTCTTTCATAAGTAATGAAACAAGTGCAATCTTTTCATGTAATCGATGATAACTATATGAACCTTGTTCAATGTCTTGCATTTTGATTATCTCTTGACAACTGACTGTATTCTTCAATCGTTGTTACCTTTTCTTGTAGTAGTTAAGTTAAAGTTTAAAACAATGACAAGATACTAATCTTCTCATTTTTCCTCTCTATGTACAATAGTAATCTTTACGAATAACAAAAGAGAAAGAAAAAAAGACTAATTACGACAATCCGATGGGCAAGGCGAACGAACAACAGAAGATGATCAACTGAATTGATTAAAATGGATCAACTCTATCGTTCGTCTATGAATGAAGGCTAGTGTTGTTATTATTGTTGTTGTCGAAATAATGACTATACAAATACATGTCTGGACAGAAATAAGTGCATAATCAGCTTCCGGCTGGTGCAAATAATGATGATCTAATCATTTAAAAGCATATGCTTTAAATTTAATCTACTAATTGAAAACAAAACAACTAACAAAGAACAAAGTAAAACTATCAAGTAAGCAATCATAGAAAAAACGTGTTATAAAACTTCAAGTCTTATATTTGTTCTAATCAATTATAAAATCTTGATATTCATTTTCTAATAACAAATTATTATTCCATAATTAAAGTCATATATACAAAGGGCAAATGTAAGAATAAAAAGCTTTACAATGGATTTTGTTTCTTCTCCAAACTATGCGTAAACATATGTGAAATTCTCAAGTTACATATTGTTATTACATCATATCATAGTCCGAAAGAATTAATTAATGTCATGTGTAAAGCAATAAAAAGAAAAAAAGGCGTATTTACTTACTTTTATTAACATTACTGTTCTGAGTTTGTTTTTGTAGATAAAGTTTTTGAGCAGCACGTTTCCTTGATAGAGGCCGTTTTTCCTTTGGATAAAGTTTAGTAGAACGTAAACTTCCACAACAACTCTGACATGAGAGACAATCAACCATTGATACAAATATATGTATATGAGATACGTAAAAAAAAGGTAGATGACAATCAATCTGGAGCAAGTATAAAAGAACAAAAACAATATAATAACTTACTAAATGATATTCTTCTTTCAATTGTTCTTCACTTAATATAAATTAAGTAAAGAAAAGGAAAAAAACAAGATGTATAATGTTCAACTTTCGTTTTTATATTTATGCGTGTCTGTCTCGTCACAGAGAAAAAAATACCTCATGCAAAGAAACATGCGATAATAATAATAATAATAATTTCTCGGTCGTTTTGAACTCGACGAGACACACATATAGCACATAAGTTATCGAACGACTACAATCAATGTTATTTTTTGTGAAGCGCAGACCAAAATGTCGTATCGAGTTAAATCATTTGAATTTGCCTGTGAACCTTTTTTTTTTTGCATAACCGAACATATACAGATATTCATATATTCTCTTGTAGTAATAATAGTTATATAGATGATGATTTTTATCGTTTGCTCTTCTCTCTTTAATCTTACACTTTGTTTATATGAATGAACATTTTTATGTGTATTTACTTCAAGTAAAGAAGACTAAGAAGAGATGGGAGGCGGGTGTCCTTTCATTGACCGATCCATTTATCAACAGAAGATTACACACATACAAAACGTGTTCAATCAGTAGGAATCTTTCGTTTACTCTTCATTTATGCTATGTTACATTTTTATCTTACTCAGAAATATTCAGTGGATGAGCACGTTGCCGTTGGTCGGGAAGGAGTTTACTTTCGTCTAAAGTAAAATGTAACTAATTTTTTATCGAAACACTTATGTTATTTTAAGAGAGAAAAAAAATCAAAGAGAACATGTACATTTGCAATTATTGAAACCATTCTTTGACGAACTTTATTTGATGGTTGTCATGCCATTTCTCTTTGGTTTTTTTCCCTTCTTAGTATTTATTACACTTCACACTAGAATTAAAAACGTCATTTGTCTTTTTTTCTTCGTGCTACTCACTCGTTTGCATTTTCTTTCTCTATTCATATTGATCAATGCTATGATGTCTGTAAAGCTGTAGAAGAAGAGTCGACACACACACACACACACACAGAGAGAGAGAGAGAGAGAGAGAGAGAGAGAGAGAGAAAAAAGGGGATAAAAAAAATCATGCACACATGCAACATACGCATATTCACACAAAAGGATGAGCTTTGTACAATTGACCATCTGTCTCACATACATTTTTTTGCTCTATTGCCAGAAAAGAGAGCAGGGTAATTTACAGTTCATCCATTGAATTAACGATAACAAAATATAAAAAAAAGAAAAAGGAACCCGGCACGCGCTTTTAGTATGTATAACGACTAAGTAGACATCATCAAACATGAAAAAAAGCTATAACAACAACATCATATTTGTCATACATACACGTTCATTGATCCCATTTTACATACATTTATTCAGTGAGTTGCACTATGAAAAGTGAAAGTGAAGGAACATTCAATGTCTTTAACTAGCATCGATCATCATTTGTCATTGAAATCTGCCGAAACATTCATCAATAACTAACATTGTACAATGCATTCATTCGACTTATTTGTTCCGTTCAATGGAACCATACACATGCAAATGGGATTGTATGGATGCTCAATAACAACATCAAGAACAACAAGAACAAGAGTAATAACGACAAGCATCTGTACTATAATTACTACTTGTCTAATTAATTTGGTCTTATAATACAAATGTATTTATACGATGATGACCGGCATCATCGATTCAAGTGATTTCTTTCTTTTCTTCTTTTATTTTTTCTTCTCTTCAAGTAATCAACTCTTACTGTATTCTCTTCACACGCAACTGTCCATCATGGAATAGAAAACGATCGTATAATGAGTTGTGTCATCGGGTTCTGTCTAGTGGCAGTAGGCAGCAGCAGCTGGAACATCGCATAAGAGAAAAAAGAAAGAAAGAAAAATGATTGTTAAATCCTTGACATTATGTCTAAAAACTTTCTCCCTGGATGTACACCTTCCTTCTACTCAAGGATATAAGTATTAGTTTATTACATAAAACAAAAAAGAAATGCAGATTAAGATGCAACCTATTTCTATACAAATTATTTTGTTAAATTAGAAAGAAGAAAAGAACGAGACAATATTAATTTGATATTATTCGAATACTTACAATGACCAAGACCCAATGAACGTAATCGAAATGATGGTATTAATTTCATTGTTCAATTAAAGTTGAAGACAATAAAATGCTCAATAATACGAAAATAAAAAATTTTAATGAGGAAAACTCTTGATGTGTTCCTCAACAATAATGAATATAATAAAGAAGGCACAAACCCCTTCGAATTGATGTAATAGTGATGACAAAAAAAAAAAGGAAAGTTCAAATCCTTTTTTTTCTGATATAAATATATTTTGTTGAAGACAAAAAAAAGGAGACCCACAACTGTTATCAATGTTTTCAATCAAGGTTTTTCACCATGACACTATAAAAGACGAACAGAAAAAGATTTGTTTAGAGGCGACAGATGACCGACGATTGATATTCGAATCTTGACTGATGTGCAATATGTGTTTTCTTTTCTTTCATCTATTCGCCCTTTTATTATACTCAAACATACTATATCTTAACAAAAAACTTACTTAGATCACATATATACATAATGCCGATCATTGCCGACTGCATAACGCAGCGGTGAAAAGAAGCAGCTTATTCTTGCTTTTGTTTTATTTTGAACGTATGTGGGTATGTTTTGCACTACAATGTCTCAAGAAGTAAGCGATCATATTATGACGGAAGTCACTTGACAGGCATAGTGCCGTCGGTGTAGCGCTTTTCAATACAATCAATAATGCAACCTTTTATTTGTGATTAGACTATTCATACTTTACTTCATCTTCTCAGCATGTATATAACATATCCACGAGTGAAACATATTAATCGATGATGCATGATTGATTATTTTCAATTAAGTTGAATGTCATGGTAAAAACAATGACTCAGAAATACAGACAAAAGTTAATTAGGTATATCAATGAAAATTTGTTTTTTTTTAATGTGACTATTTAATAGATTAAAAAGGATTGAGCTAATTAAAGTGTTTAGATTTAGTTAGAGTTTATTATTATTAAATTGTCAGAGATTGAAGAAAAAAAAAAGATTTTTATTAATTTGAAATTTCTTTAGATATATAATATGCAAGCTGGATAAAACGAGAATAATTTTTTTTTTAATTAACATAATTTAGAAATCATTGAAATGTGAAATAGATTTTTTTTTAGTTGAAGCAATAAATTTTTTCTTTTTATGTTTCAAATGGTAATTTACACTAATCGCAATGAAATCATTCAATCATGCATGGTAATCAACTTTATTCCAATCGGAACAATTATTACTAAAACATAACATGTTCACTAAAAGAAAAGCATTAGGGATGGTTATGTGCTAGAATTATAACAATGATATATTATTGCACAAATCATACAATGCTAATTTGATTTTGATAATACACAAAAACAAAAATTTTCACTAAAATATTTTTATGTAAATTAAAATGAAAAATATTATTTATAAAAAAAAATCATCTAATCTTTGTTTATAAAAGAAAACGATCGATAATGTATTATCCACTATGAACCAACGTATTTATAGAATTCTTGATTACTTAAAAAGAAAAAAAAACAAAAGAAGAACTAAAATGATTTATATGTTTTGGTTCAATGTGATGAAAAGTAATAATTATCTTATTGATAAAAAGAAAAGAGAAAACAAATTTTTTCCAGAGACAAGAATAGAAAATGATTAATGATTAGTATATATGTAGTTTAGATCTCTTACAATGGATTGTTTTTTTTATTGGAGATAAACTGAGAAATTTTCTAAATATGATTAATGATCACACTTTCTAGTGAAGATTGTGTTAACTAAATAAATCTAAGCAGAATTTTCATTTTGTATTCATTAGTAATTCTTTATTAGTTTCGGTCTTCTCCTTCGTGTCGAAAAGAAAAAAGTGCATTTCAATGATATTAATCAAAATAAAAATGAGTACATGGGAGAATAGTTTGAAATTGGTTCTCTCACAAAAAAATGATTTGTTTTATTTGTCAAGTCTTTTTTTCCAAAAATTTTTGAGAATTTGCATAATCTCCTGCTTAACAATGGTGCCTTTTTCCAGAAAAACAAGGAAAATCTTTTTCGTTTTATTCATTGTTTATGTTTTTCTGGTCGCATCTCCCTAAATTCTCCGAGGAGTTTCGTTGTAGTTAATCGGTTTTTATAGTTTTGAAAGTGCATGTCATGATGTAGCGACTAACAGAGTTCATTGTTTGAATTGAACTTTTCTATTATTATTACATAAAAATGTACTTCTATCAATAAATGATTATTTGTTAAGAGTTTTGCTATGTATTGAGCTTGTTCTCCTTTTTCTTTGAATACAAAGTAAGAATTTAAAAAAAGACACTGTAGTGTGACATGCTCTTTCAAATATTAAAACATTAAATATGTAGAATGAGGGTCCACAAAGAACTTTCGGTGGTTGAGCCAGTCATTTTTGACAAATATCTGCCGAAAGCATTATGATATAAGGCTGAAAATTTTATACGATTTGAACGTACCTGATTCGACATTAATTTTTGAAGAAGGAAAGCCATAATATTCAGATATCACAAAATTTGGTTGAATATTGAAGTTGATGTTAATTTCCATCATTATTTGATTTATTATTAGTTTGAAATTTTGTATTGTTCATCTCCGAGAGTAGCGTAGCAAATAAAATTTTAAAATGTATTAGTTTTTCATTATTGAAAAAAAAATGGTTATATATTTATCCTGTTAAGAAGAACAAAAAAGTGATTATTTAACACTGTTAAATTCCGAGTTTCTTTGTTCTTCTAAAATTTAATAAAATTAGCAAATGATTTACAAAGTTAATTTATTATTTGCATGTGGAGTTATATTCGCATAATAAATGAATATAATTTCTGTTTTATTTTTGTGTTATGACGACTGACAGTAAGCTATGATTTCTTTTATCTATGAAGCTATCGTATCTAGAATATTGGGAAAAAAAAGAAGCAACGTTGAATTATTGATGAAAGTAAACAGCTGATTGTTTATGCCTGATGTTTAGAAGTTGCCGTAGAAAGGAATTAATGCATCGCTTTTTTTTTGCTTTGTCAGTTGCAACAGCTTGCAAAATAAATTAATCAAATGAAAAAGAGAAATTCCATAGAACTTTATGCATATAAGATAGATATAAAGAACAAACATCGTTTTATAAAAGAAAAATATATTAATATTCAATAAATAGTTTAATTTTCGATCTAATTAGTTTGGTCACAATTTTTGCATTACAAACATGAACGAACGTATCCTCACATTTAGAAATCAGTATAATTCATCAGTTTGTTGCTGTAGAACTGGAGTTTAACATCTACTTAATAATGTTTTTATCTCATTAGATCATCAGCCTACACAAGTTTTTCATCAAGTTATTCTGTAATCATCTTCACATAGCCAAGTGGTTACTGATTTTGGTACAGTACAACTAGTAGTTCGATTATTATTTATCGTCTGATATATGATATCTAAAATGTTATGATTACCATCAATGTATATATTTATTTTAGTACCATCGCTGAGTGTAACTCAACTATCACTACTAAGATTACTAATTTGAATTTTAGTCTCTTATTGTTTATTATTTTCATATAGATCTTTAGATGGCATTTAACTTATATTTGAGTGAACAATATTTGATCTGCTTGTATTGGCAGTAAACAATACATCGCTATTCAAGATTTCATTACATTAGAAAATTGAGGTTTTGAATATTCTTCATCCATTCACAATTATCAGTCTTCTCTTTTTTTTCATTCCAAATTCCCTAGATAACCAGAACTTGAAAACAATATCATGAATATAGTACTTTGTAATAGTAAAATAAGAAGTTTTTTTTCAAATATCATAATATTTTACATATTGACATTTATTAAAATTGTTCGTGAAGATTCAATTCTTAGAAGTAATGTTTATGTGTTAGAGGACTTTACGGTTGCAGTTCCCATATATTAATCTTCAAAAATGCCATATTTCTGTTAATAGTTGGTGTACTATTTAACACTCAGCAGAACACTGTAATTATAACGTGAGCTAAACTTATACTACTTATGACAATGCCCTTTTGCTGCCCATTACGCCATTGTAATGTACAGAACCTTGGAATTATGATTCGATCTAAATGAGTCATGCTAAGTACTACGCAATGTACCAACTATTCATAGAAATACGACGTGTTATTTAGATTAATGACGTAAAATTGGACTTGAGCTGAAATTCTGGCCTCTTATATCTACATTTAATCTAAAGATATCTTTAAATCAGCATGTATTGCAAAATTTAATGAAAAAACAAATATCTTAAGCTAAATCAAACAAATATATTCGAACAAAAAGGAAGTAAGAAAAAGCTATTAGCGCAGTTCCTGTGGGAGTAATATATTAACACAATGTAGTTGTTGCTAATTATAAGGAGACTGCCTTATTCTATCTATTTCGGAACATATTTCTGCATCATTCTTTTACGTAATTCTTTAGAAACGCAATAAGGAAGTAATTCATATATTAGAACGAGACATTATGGATGACATATCACCAAACCCTGTCACGGTCATTGGAAGAGGGCAGTTCAAGTTTTCACCCTTACATTTCAACATTTCTTTTTGATGATGTTCTACAAAAGAATAATATGTCTACATGATCTAAAGTATAAAAAATGTTAACGTTTCTCATGGATTCATTTAGTACCTTAAATTATTATTTCAATAAAAATGAATAATCAAAATTTGAAATTTCATTTTTTTTTCATGTCTCAATAAAAAGCTATACATAATTAAAATCGTTCTATATACTTAAACCATGAATATTTATATATGTATATCTATACATATATATTTGCATTTCAAGTTCAAATAATCTAACCATTCAGCAAGAGACTTGCCACAAATATGCAAGAAATACTAACAATTGTTATTGATTAAAGATTTGATTATGGTTGAAGAAAAAGAAAAAAAAAAAAGACACATTGATAACTACAAATATAGAAGAAAGCATCTATACAATAAAGACAAAGCGACAAACAATCATCACCGGACAAATACACAAACAGAGAAGTCGAATCTATTATGTATATATATAAATGTATTTATTCAAAAAACAGTACATTTTATTTGTCGATTCATTTTTGCATTTGGGCTACATTGAAATGTTTGACTGAAATGATGACTTGAATGTAATGAACCAATCATTCTAAAGAGAATATTACTTCTTACTTTTTTTAATCATAAATTAAAAAAATATCTACATACCGATATCGAAATGGTGTATGAATCATGTCACGTATATCTTTTCGTAAACGTTCATTTAAATAATTTCCACACCATATCTATATAAATATTTTCAAAAAAAAAATTGTTTTAAGATTAAAAAGAAATAAGTTTCAGTCTTATTACTTGACTAAAGGCTATAAAAAACATTTGTTCTGATGTATATTTATCAAGTAATGGTAATCGAAGTTCATCACCATGTACTTTTACCCATTGTTTATAAGCAAGAAATGCTAATTCTGTTCCAGCTATATCAGCTATATTTTCTGAACGTGTTGTATTTCCATTTAAAGTCATATTAACTTGTTCATATGTATAATTTGAATATTGTTCAACAATACAACGTTCAGTTTCTCGATATGTAGCATCTGTTTCATTATTCCACCATTGAAATAAATTTCCATGCTCATCAAAATAACGCCCATTTGTATCAAAACCATGTATTATTTCATGCGCTATAACCATGCCAATGCGACCATAAATAACAAAACTAAAACAAAATGAATTATTAAATATAAAAAATACAGAAAAAAATTGCTTTCTTAAAGACTTACTGTGGAAATTTCGAATTATAAAGAAATGGTCGTGTCATACCCACAGGTATAATAATAGCATTACGATTACTATCATAAAGTGCATTTACTTGAGCTGAGCTTGTCATCCATCTAAAGACATTAAAAGAAAGAGAACTATAAATGAGCTAACATAGATATGAATTCTTTATTTACTGTTTCTTATCGACAGGTTTTCGAAAGAGAGCAAGATTTTTCCTTACTTCATTTCCCAATAAATTAATAACATTATTTAAATGATTATCAGATGAAATATTTAACTAAAGAACATGAAAACAAAAAAAAAAGAGTCAAAATTTTTTCTTTTTCTCTCATAAAGACTTACATGAGCATGACTTAAATTTAAATAAGTTTTATTAAGTGTATCAAGTGGATAAGCTATAAATTCACTCATTAATTGTGCCTATAAATAAAAAAACAAAAGAATATTTTCCAAAAGACATAATACATTCTTTTTCTCTTGACATACTTTAGCAAGTGCTACTTTTTTTGTGTCATTTGTCATCCAACTATTACGTTTGATTGTTTCATAAAATGTACTTCGAATATTTTGTATAAGTTCTTGTAACTATTATAGAAAAAAAATTATAATAAAACATAAAAATATTCTAGAAAACAAGAAGAAAAAACGTCTTATACTTCTTCCCGAATATTATCATCCGATTGAGATTTTAAATAGAGATAGGTCATTGGTTGAGCAAATGCTTCATCAGCTCGATTTAATAAACAATGTGAACCGATACCATGAGGAGCGGCTCCCTGTAATATTTTTTATTTTTAAAGTTATACAATCAAAAAATATTCATATATATCAAGGCTTTACCTGAGTAAGACGTACAAGTTCATAATGAGCTTCACGGAAACTCTTACTCAAATCAGGTACAAGACTAGCGATAACACGCCACAAACAATAACTTGTTATAGTACTATTCGTATAACAAAAAAAAAAGACATTCTTTTTTACAGAAAAGAAAACTAAAATATGGTTTTTTCATTACCGTGTATCAAATTGACGAATAAGTCGTTCAAGATCTTCTATATATTGATCAGCATAAAGTACAACAACTGGTTCATCTATTGGAATGAATTCATTAAAAACAAGATGAAAATATATTGTCCAATTGATCGCTGGTACCATGTTTTGTAATTCTCCGACACTTATCTTTTTATAAAAATCCATCACAGTATTTGATGGTTGATCATCACGAATCTAAAATTGAAAATAGCTTGAGAAAATTTTCAATAAGTCTTTTCCAAATGTTTCAATCAATGAATAAGTGAACGCTAATTTATGAATGTCTATGATCATAAATCAATTGATTTTTCAATGTTTTTCTTTTGTTCTTTGCATTTACATTTCACTTCACAATTTGTATATGATAGATTTAACTAATAACTCTTTTGGGATGGGAAGACACATACAGGCATTTTTCCATCCTGAAACAATCAGATCTATTCATGCGTACTGCTTATCATTGATCTAACTGGTATGGCTCAAGCCATTATGGCTGAGTGACCACATTATTTGTCACATATCCATAAGGCACCGTCTGCAAATCTCAATATCATCAGCCATAGAACGACCTTGTACAAGTCATTAAAGACTGTTTGTCTCGGATCATTCGTCCGACAGAATTCTAACTAGATTGTAACATGCATCGACTCTTCTGGCTAGTATTTTGTTAATAAATGCGTATGGGGAGCTCTCAAACAATTGAGCCCAAGAACTATGTGTCACGTCAATCTTCTGTCCAGAGATACAACTATTCATACATGTAGGTAGCTCAAAGGTAAGAGTATTCTTCTCTCTTCTTCCCAGCATTGCTCTATAATTTAATATGAACAATATAAATATGCACCATATTAGTCTTTGAAAGGCCAATATCACTTATTAGAAATGAAAATTAATTCATTCTAACTAATTCTGTGTTTTATTATTTTGCTTCGCACAAAAAGAGTCCCATCCGGACAGAGTTATACAAAATAAATGTATATTTTAGGTTTAATGAAAGATAATTGTGAGTCTCATGCGAATACGATGAACAGAAAATAAAAACTCTCACCTACGTTGGCGAGTGCTTTCTCAAAATTGAGTATTCGTTGCATTTCATATTGAGCTTGTATACGTTCAACACCCAAACTAGTTGCTACACTAACCATAAATTTTAAATAAGCATCGATTTCTTCCTCTGATTCATATGCTGCTGAAGCTTGTAAAAATAATGATGGGTGATTAAGCTTAAAAAGAAAAACAAATGATTTTGTTTTTAATCATTTTCAAAAATTTGTTTAAGTTTTTTTTCTAATTACCAAAATAATATGTTGAGTATTATTCATATCATCAGCTGCTACTTTAAGTTCAAATAAAGGTTCAGTATTAAATTCTAAATGAAGTTGTGCAAGTAATCGTTCAATAGATAATTTTGGTTGCCATCGTTCACCATGTGATGGAGGAAATCCACCAAAACGTTCTAAATGTTGAATAAGTAAATGATATGTTGTGTTTTCAATTGCTAGTGAATCTCGTTCTTTAGAAATAAATAATAAAACAAAAGAACAATTAAATAGTAGAATTTTTCAATGAAAGAAATATTTACCTGGACTAACACATGCTTGATAAAATGTTTTAAGTTTTCTTACAGCATCTGGTTCAGTATCAAGGATAGGTTTCCGAAGTAATTCTATAAGAATAAAAACAAATTATTATAACTCAAAAAATAAAACAATCAGAATTCATTGTATTAAATACCGCGATAAAGGTCAACAACATCATTGACAAATGATTCAAATGAAGAACGAACATTACGACCTTCAGGAATTGGATGAGTTTTATCCCAATTACCACAAGCAAATTGATAGAAATCCTATATTTACAATAATATAATCAAACGTTTTGGTTTTTTGAAAACTTATGCATACTTCACATGGATCAACTGTAATGTCCATTGCATTATATGTATCTGCTGCTAATGAGATACATTCAGGTGTGAGACATAATTCCCCTTAAAATAAAAAAAGAGAAGATATTTTAATGATATAATTGAAAATATTTTGTCTTTACATACGTTCTGATCGTATGCGTCTATGTAAAACATATAAAAACAGTAAAGAAATAACAATGGCAATAGCAAGTAAAAGTGAAAGACATAATCCAAATGTGAATTTGTTTTGACATAAGTGAGCTTTAAGCCAATTTGTTCGATGCTTATGTTTTTTTGATGATGTTGAAGTTGATCGAATTTGTACTTCAGTCATAAGACAATCGTGTTCACCAGATGGTACTGATGGTAATGGAACGCTATTCATATTACCGTTATTCATATATAAATTAATCAATTAATCTTTTGTACGTGAGTATCAAGTAAATTTTTGTTATGTTTATTAAGTAGATTTATTGTCGTGTCAATTATTTACGTCGTTTGTAACGTGTCATGTTTACAAGTCAGATCACCGTTTGACTTTTTGATCTGGTGTATAAGAGTGAATTATTAAGAAGAGAGAGAAAAACTGAGAAAAAGAAAAACGAGAGAAAAAAAATGACGTCTGTTTGTCATCACTTAGACACACACATAAACATCTTGATGTATTAAATTCCATCTATCGTTTTATGTTAGTATGTGTTGTCTATATTTCTCTCTCTTTCGTTTCCGGCTTGATGCTCTTAGCTCTAGTTACGAACATAGTCGGTCTAAGGTATATAATTAATTGATACTCGTTTTTCTCCGACGAATGAGAGCTCGACTATAAAATCCCAACGGAAAAGAGACAAGAACTGCATTAAGATATGAATAGATCGTATCATGCGGAAATACTCATCAAAGTCATTCTCATTGCACATTCTCTAGATGCCTTGTTGTAGTATGTTTAGCTATTTTAATGTCAACTAAAGAAAATAGTTTTGTTTAATAAAAATAACAGTAAAAAGAAAGAAAAAAAAAGATACATCATTTTGATAAGAAAATTTCTTTTTCTTATGTTCCTTCTTATGCATATCTAGTTTGCATTTTTTTGTCGCCGTTCTATATAATAAAAATATTGATAACCTCTAAAATGTCAAATATTGATATTCAAGATATTCAGCTGTATGGGATATGATAATATTGATTCTTGACATTTTTCAGTTGGTGGATATATCATAACAGAAAAGAATTGATCAATTATTGATTATTTCTGATAATATACAGCATGTGTATATTCTCAAGAGTGTATATTTCTTATTTTGATTGAAGATGGTCGATTTCGTGAATAAGTCTTTTTATTTTACTTTTTGTTCTAATTTAAGATTAAGTCTAAAATAAGAAAAATAAATTGACTATTAAAAAAAAACAAGAAAAAGAAAACAAAATTGAATATTTGAAAATAGAAAATAACAATTTCTCATTAGCTTAAGGCAAATTATGTCTATTTATGATTATGAATATATTGTAAATTAGTTTAAGAAAAAAATATTGAATTATTATTATTAAATTTTTCTAATAGAAATATTGCGAATATTCTTGAGCCTTGCATCATATTAACTACATGTATATTATTATCGTTATTTGTTCGCTTCCATAAAACAAACGATACATGATGAATATTTTTTTTTCGGTAGCTTATAATATAAGATGATCATTATATAGTAATATAACGTAGAAAAATATTGCTAAGGCTTTTATCCATAGTGATAATCATCTGAGAATGGCGGCTGTGATACCATCTTAGGTTATTATGGATTGTATCTGATGATTAGTTTACTATTAATAAATATTTGACATTATCTATCAAGGAGAGAGGAAAATTTTTATTTATTTATAATTCGAAACCTTGATAGGTATGTATATGAGGGTCATTTGAGTTCGATAAGATAAAAATAACATCGGTTCTTTAGATCGAGATATTTAAATTTTATATTGATATCAAAGATTTCATTATAAATTCTTAAAACAGTTTATATCCGATTTTATTGCATGAATGATTTATTTAAATAACAAACATGGAACTCGTTTCTTGCATAAGATCTTCAATTAATTCTTAATTAAAAAATTCAAATTTCTTCTATACATATGCATGCATATACATATTCTTTATTAAATAATGAAAATTTTGATGTTTTAAATATCATTTTATGATACATGTAGTTTTTGTTTCTAACAAAAAAACAGATTATATATTAAGAAAAATAATTGTTTTGAAATTATTCAAATACAATATGTATGAATAAAAAATGATTTTTAATTTTTATTTAAAAGATTTTTTTCTATCGTTGTTGTGGAGTTCCATCCGATCCCATAGCATTAGTCATATTAGTTGTTAATTGAAAATTTTGTTGAATATTTTGTGATGGTACACCATATGGTTGGGCTTGCATTGATGCTGTTGTATATTGCATTTGCATTGTAGATGTTGCTGATTTTATTTGTCCATGACTAGGTACGTTTGCATTTGATGTATCGGTTGTTGTTGTTGATGATGGTGTTGCAGCTGCTGTAGATCCTTGAGAATGTATTGATGATGAAACGTCTGTTTTAGCGCAAAGAAAATGAAGACGTGAACGAAGTTTTTCACAATGAAGATTATTAACAACTGTTTCAATGCGATCACGTATTGCATCACCAACAACAATATATTTAATATGATAAAGAAAATTGGCTATTGTATCAACATTTATAAATGATTGTTGATGATTATCAACACGTGCAATAAGATCATAGGGCACAATAACAAACTAAAAAATACAAAAAAAATTCATGAATTTTTTTGTTTTTTAATGATTTGATATTTTCTTTTAGTTCGTATTAGAGTCCGTCAGGTTGATCCCGATGAATTTTAGTTGTCTAAGAAATGTGCACCCTACATTGGTCACCGAATATAAAAAACTATCTCGTATATTTGCTTCCGATTAGAAAACTTCATTGAGAGTATCAAAATATGGTTCGATCATATCCGAAAATTTTGGCTCCAATAAGTTCTAGTCCTTACTTCAAGTAATAATTTTGTTGATTCAGTTTGTATACGTTGAAGAAAAGGACCAATTAATTGAAATGCTAATAATAATTGATTTTCAGTTTTTATTGTTTGTAAAAGTTGTGTTTGAACCAAACTAAGATTTTAAATAAAAGAAAAATATGATAATGAAAGTTTTTTTGTTGTTTTTTAAATAAAAATAACTTACTGAAGGAATGGTTGTAAATGACTTATACTACCATGAAGCCATATGGAATGAACAACAGCTACAAAACAGCAGACCATATTTTCTGTATGTGTACAAAATCGTTCACGAAAATTAAGTAAATCCATTATATCGGTTGGTGAACAACGTAATAAAAGTGGATGTTCAAATATTTGATACATTCGTTCGAATAATTGAGACCAATAATATTCCTAAAAAAAGATCAAGTTTGCTTTTTTGTTGTCATATCAAAGATAATATATTGTTGGATACATACAGGTAAAGCCGAAAAAAGAAGACCCATAGCATTAAGATACTTCAAAAAATGTGTTCGAGGAATTAAAACATCTCTAAAATAATAATCAATGAATTTAAATTATTTTTTACATATAACTTTTTTTTGTTACGCTATAATTATGTTTTATACATGACAAATACTACTCTTCTATTTCAACTATTTCTTCTGATAGACAGAAACATTTGTAGAAACTAGGGCATAAAAAGTCCCTGCTACAAGATAAAAAGGACGCCAACTTGAATCAGGCAGTCGCATATTTTGTTTTTACAAATAGAGTACTTGAAACTCTAATCGCAAAGACTGATTCGGAATCGACAGCCAAAAGATAAACATCGGTTTTTCTTTCAAACGAGAATATTCTAGCATTGAAAATAAATTTTGTCAGACGTACCCCCTCGTCATTTGGGAGCTCAATGCTGTTCCTATCATGGAGAAAAATTTCTTGTCAAATGATTTTAATTTGCCTGATTTACGAAGTCATCTTTGGGTACTATCGACATAAGGGTTCATTCTTCGGTGACAGTTATCGATAGAGAGGATATCTATGTTGAAACCGCTCGAAACAATAGAGATTTTGCTGTACCTCAGAATTACAGCGGGTTGAAATACTCTATTTATAATATAATACAGGTATGCTGAGTTTAATTAATTAATAAGAAAATGAATGTTACCAGATAAAATAATGTTTTCCTCTGAAATGAAATGTGTTTTACTAGGACAGATTGATCTCAGATTCATTCTTGCAATCAGAACTTACAGAGTTCTATTTCTAATCAAAATATCAAACAAAAGGAATAAAGTTTATGTACATTTTTATCAGTTAGTGAGACTTCTTTTGACTAGGAATCTTATTTTTTTAATCAACTTACGCAGTTATAAATGGTTCAGCAAATAATTTCCATGGATTAAAATTTTCTTGTCCCGTATAAAAGAATATTTCAATAGCTAAACAATGTATCAATTGTAACGATGGATTTGCAAATTCATTATAACGCCAATCGATATTGTATTCATAAGAACTTTTCTCATAAATTGGTGCACTGGAGTTAAGGAAAATAAACTAAATCTAAATAATATTTCAAAAAAACGGAAAAAAAAATAAATTTGGAAAAAAGGATATCATCAACAAGTTTATGCAATAAATCAATAGCATAACGTAAATTGAATACAGGCGACGGTAATTGTCTTTTTTCTCCATCAAGACGAAGATAATTTTCTAAATAAGATGTAAAATTATTTGAAAAACACCATTCCATTTTGCGCATATGATAAATATTTCCTTAAATTTAATAAATTTATATTAAAATTTTTTATCTATTTTCTTTTTTCTTTTACCAATTGTTCCAATAATAAGTGATTGACGAAAGTTTGATTTTTCTCGTAATTTTTTTTCATATACAAATAAAGTATGATACAAAAATGTGACTGGAGCAGCTAGAATAAAAAAAAAACATGGTTTCTTCTATATTAAGAATTATTTCATTTTTATTCAAACCATGTGCACGAAATAAATTTTGAGCTATTGGTAAAACTGTATCAACAATACGAGCATTTGGCATATGTTCAAACATTCGATTAATTATTAATTCAAATATCTAAATATTCAAAACAAAACGCGCATAAGTTTTATGTTTAGTCGTTTGGTTTTTTTTGCTTTTATGCTTCGATTCATAAATTCATATCAATATGAAAAATTATATTTTTCAAATCGTTTTTTAAATGAATATCAACATCTATTAATGCCTTATTTGATGAACGCTTGTACAAATACTAAAACTCAATTAGGAAAATGTTCATTAATCTATACGATTAAAACATTAGCATTTATAGATGGTACTAATTCATATATAGCTGGATTTTATCAATTTCCATTACCACATAAACGACGGTTAGGACCGAAACGAATTAGTCAAAGAAAGTAACTTACAGGTAAAAGACGAAGACACATATTACTGTAATAAGTTGGCAAATATCGATCAACGGACTAGAATAAGAAAAAAAAAAACAAAAAAAGAATTTTTATTGTATAAATATCTGTATGTTTTCGAAAACTTACTGGTTGTAAATAGTCTTTTATAAGACCTTCCATAAAGAAGCGTTCATTATTTTTCTAAAGATAAATATAATGAAAATATATTTGAATAATATATATATGATATAAAAAAATCATAATATTAATTGATTTGGAGTATCTGCGACAATACTTTCAATATACTTGATATCTTTTAGATGTCAAATTCTTTTTGAGTTTATTTAATAAGAGTAATAAAACTTGAAGATTTTTCAATTGAACAGAAGCTATCTGTAAAAATGAATGTCTTTTTTGTTCTTACAAAACCTCAAGTTTTTAACTAAAATCGAATTATTAATAGAGCTTATTGGGTCAATATTTTTCGGATCCGAGCGCGTCCGTAACCAATCGGACAGATGCTAAGTGCTAAGCTATGATGCGAAAGTTTTGACATAAAATATTTACTCATTTTTTGGTCACTAAACGGCAAATTGTTAGAGCTACAAGCAATTAGTTAGAAACAAAATTTTTCACTATTTTTGAATATATTTTCGGATTTTCCTTCTGAAGTAAGATTGAACAACTATTGATCAATTTTGTGAAATAGGCAAAAATTATTTCTGTACAAAGCAAATATTGCAGTTTTGACATATTTAGGAAACTGCAAAACAGTCTTGGTTCCAGTCTCGATTCCGGTGGGACCAAAATTGGAACTGAGTACTCTTTTTTAGCGTGTCTCACAAAGTTTTATTTCGATAAAAAAAAATAGAATTTGTGTTTAGAAATCGATTCTTTCATTCTCAAGTAGCAATTGAGTTATTTTTATTTCAAGTATAGTACAATACAACGAGTGTCGACAAAATAAACACTGAAAATTTGGAAACAATAAGAGAAAGTATATACTTGAAAATCGTAAGAACTGTTGATCTTTTGTAATGCATACGGTCTTTACGTAGAGAACGGCAAAATAGTCTTGGTCTCGGCAGAACTAAAATTCAAGTTGAAAAATATTTCTACCGAGACTGAGACCATAGATGGGGGACTCGCCGTTTCCTAAACGCAATTCTTAGTTTGTATCTTGAAACAGCTTTAATTCAATTTTACTGAATTTTGCACAAAGTGAGATACTACAATACTAGAAATCTCATCTATATATGTCCAGTAAAGAAGAAGTTTCTATAAAAATGGACATTGATCGAAAAATCACTGTTTCAAAAACGATCGAAAAATCACTGTTTCAAAAACACAAAAGTATAAAAACTTGCTGTGCATGATAAAATACAAAAAACACATAGCGGACTTTGTACAAGTTATATAAAAATTGTTTCGTATTTTGAATTTGACAGAGTTTAATCGAAAAACAAAAATTACTAAAATAGTATGTCGTGTACTGTCACTATCTGTTCGGATTTTTAAAAGAATCTAATGATAGTTGTTGCTCAACCTTAACCGAGAAGAAAATTCTGAACACAGATTCAGAAAAAGTGAAAAACTCTGATTATAACCAGTCATTTTTAAGTGGCGTGAACATTTTATGTCAAAACTTTCGCGCTATAGATTAGATAGGAATCCGAAGATTTCATTATCCATTCATGGTACTATTCACTATGAAATCCTGGGATTTGTATTAAGATTTAATGCTTTTGAATATGCATTGGGTTTCACCTATTTTCAGCTATACATGAAAGTTTTTATAAGAAGAACAAAAAGAAATCAATGTTCGAACATAACGTGTCTTTACTTAAAATAATTTTATGCCTTAACAAACTTGAACTAAAGAGATCAATTTTGATTTTTAAAAATATTTGCAGCTTTTACAGATATTTGGCAACAAATCGAAGGATAGACAATACAGGTGTTGTGTTAGTATTAGGACTAAAATAATACGAATGCCTATGCATTAACATTAATCAATAAGCCTAATGCTTTAGAATTATTTTTATTTGTAATACATCTGTTCCAGGTAACTTTTCAAAAGCTACCTGAGCATGTTACCCGTACCTTTTCAATGATAACTTAGACATAGTATCTGTAATCTTTCCACGACTATCTGGACATCATATTTGCAGTGCTTGTGTAACTCACATGTATTGTCGAACAAATAATGAATTGAAGTTTAAATCAAACTTTTTGTAGCCCTCTCTCTTAGGTAATAGCAATGGTGTTAACAGGATGATGACTACGATGACTGAGTACATTCCCATAACAATTGTGGTGAGCAGTAGAGTCCATCAGTCAGAGTCAAGTTTGGATCTGAAATTTTTCTGTTAAGTAGGGTCGGTTCCTAAAAACTTTCGAACCGAACGAGTTATAGTGAACAGGTTAACGTTATTTCGATATGGTTCGCTAGCAACTGTCGAGAAAAGAAGTCTAACAATAATTGTCTATGTTTGTCTAGTAGCGGGAAAAGGAGTGTCGGGACTAATGATCCATAGATCATTCTGGAACTTTCTAGAATGTTCGAAAGCGATTTTTGATATGACGTGAGTTTTGGACCAAAACTTTTGGTCCATGTTTGGAGCTGGATGTGAATGAAGAGACGATCACATTCACACCTACACCCAAAATTGAGTCGATCAAAAATACATTTTCAAGTTTTTGCCTGTAATGAGAAGTCGTCCAAAAATTGAAACCTCGAGAAACAGGATGAAGCCATTCTATTTTACTCAGTTTCCTATATTAATTCGGACTCTAATATTGTTATAGGAAATTGGAAGACTTTCTATGTCAAAAATCTCGTATTCCTAGTAGAGTTTCATGCATAGGAGAAACTTCAACCACAGGTAAGAGATCCTTTTTTCTCCAAAATAGTAATATTTCTAAAAAAGAAAGCTATACTTTCGAAATACAATACGGTATTTCCAATAATATATACAAGTTAGCTATATCATGATATAGAATTAATGAGATCACATTTCGTAAGAACTCATCGATTTGTTAAAGTTTTGCTTGCAGTTCATTTAATGTTACAATACTCTTTGCGATCATAACATGCTTGAAGAGTATCAAAACTAATTGTCACAGACTCAATTCTTATAGAGAAATGTAGCTCCAAGAAAATGTACCATTCAACATTATCTACAACGTTTAATTTCTTTTTAACGAACAGTCTTTCACAACAAAACTAAGAAAAGCATGCTCTCACGCAGCTAGTCGAGCTCTAGCTAACTACATAAGGATAAACTAAGAGACTGTCTCACTTTTTGCGTTTAGTACACTTCAATGCCTTAAAAACGTACAGATATGATATTGAGATAGATCCTACATAGTTATAGATAGGACAACGAGGAATTCCTTGAAAGCTACAGACATGATGCCTAGATAGCTCTAGAAAATCTACAGATAGGATGTTCAAGTAGCACCTGAGAAGTTACCTTGAATATATGTATTACAATTAAAAATAATGTTAACTTAACTCTTTCAGGCCCACCGTACTAAATATAGTACGGTTTTTTCAAGTTTCTTAATCTTTGAATAGCTCGCGAACGCAAAGTGATATCGAAGTGCAGCTTTTTCGATGGCATAAAAGAGACTTCAATGCATACATCTATACAAGAGTTCTCACCCTAATGAGGTCACTTTAGTAGTAAGCCCGATGAATCTTTGGAACGCCATTACTATTCTAAAAAGAAGGAGGGCGGATTATGCTCTTTTACGGTCCGCGGAATACTTCGACTTTTAGTGTTGAAATCAGTGTAGGAGTGGCTCCGAATGATGTTCCAAAGGTTGATTTGACGACAGCTTTGAATCAAATTTTAACTCACACCAGTACTCCCCCACGGGGATGACCTGAAATACTTCTTCGTCATCCCTGTGGGGAAGTACGGATATGGACCGAAAATTACTTTAAAGATCTTTTTATAAGTTTTAATGAAAATATCAAAAATGTATAAGGCCCATATTAAATATAAAATTTCAAGGAAGCTTCGTTCATTAGTTGAGCTATGGGCTGGAAAAGGTTAATTCTAATGTGGCACTCCTAATAATCAATATTCACTGAATTAAAAAAGATAGTTTTTTCAACGTTAGTTTTTGATGCGTATAGATAAGCAACGTAATGTAACAAAAAAAAAAGAGTGTATTACTAATATGGATGATAAAAACGTTTTCAAATAGAAGACAGTTAGCGATTTTTGACGTACTCATCAGTGTCCAATACAGGTCAATTTTTTGAAATCCGATTTGAGTTCGAAGATATATTTTGGTCAATCAAAACAAGTTCTTATTGAGATATAGCATCTAATTCGGCGAATCTACGCGAGCTCTCTCCAAATCCAAAAGAACAAAATCATAGAATATCTGTTTTTTCTAGTGTAAAGCTCGACATCGGTCAACTCATTGTAATCCGATTGAGATTCTTGTATCCATTAAAAAAGATCTTTAAATAATATTTGTGAGTCTATCCGAAAAAATCTAAACTTTACGAAATTATGATTTTCAATGAAAATTTTATTTCCAAAAACAAAAACAAATTTTCAATGCTTAAGTTATCCTAAATATTAATTACAAATTACTTATTTTTAATTTTCAAATTATTTTCATTTATGGGATATACTAAAATCAACATATTCTATCTTGATGATGTTAATAAAAAATAAAATTTTGTTTCATAGCTTCACTCTCAAATGGACTTATCAATGAAAAAGTTTTGTATAATATATTAGGTTAACAATAAAAACTAACCTTAATATATTCACAATGAAATTTTTCATGAAAATTTTTCATACTCCAAATGTCACAGGAAATCTAGAAATAAAGACACATATAATAATCATTTAAAACAAAATTTTTTACATACACTTCTTGCAATATTACCAAAGTCTTTAATTATTTCAGATAATGTATTAGAATTAATCATAAAATAGAAAAGAATATGAACATAAGGTGTTTTTGATTCCTCCAATGGTCGAAGAAACTAATATAGAAACACACATACATATATATATATATATATTCTTAAAAATCTTTTTATTAAAATAGATTACTTACTAGAATAAGTAGCAATCGATCAAGTTGAATTATATTATAACGAGTTGCCATTAGAACAACCGCATCAGCATACTGAATTAAAACAAAGATGATTAAGAATCAATAAATGTTTTTATTTTACTTTTTGCATAAAGGTTTGACTATGATTTTGTTGTAATGTTATTTCACGTAATATATATTCAGCTAATGTACGATAATGACCATTCATTGAACGTGTAAGAAGATTTTTAAAAATTCTAATCATTTAAAAATACAAAGAAATATTATATTCATATTCAGAAAAATATCTAATTACTCATAAAATGTATTTATATATGATCGCAATGGACGATCTTCAATAGTCAATTTGAGAAATACACTAAAATAAATAAATAAAATATAATAAGATATATCATATATTTGAAACTATTTCTAGACTTTCGAAATAACAAATAGAGTTGTATAAGATGAGCTTTACTCAGAGTACGTTTCGCTATATATTTCGAAAAAATATTCTTTTAATTTATTTTTCTCTTTATTAGAATAAATAGATGAGTATTGTAATCTGCTTCAAGACTAGATATATGAGGAACCAAGTTCTTTTGGTCCCAGTTCGACTCAAGAACTTTTTTCGACCAGTTCTGATCTAGAGAAAAGTATTCTAGAATTTATTCGAATCACATCTAAAATATTCTTCAATACGCGTTTTTTGATTTATTTATTTGACGTGTAGCACTTTTTTGTGTTATCTCTCTTTAATTATGTTCTGATTAATATGATCTAGACGAGAGTTCACTTAAGACTATGGCGCATATTCATCTATAATCTTTAGTTCCGATTGAGGTAAGTTTTTTTCTTCGCAGTCCCAGTGACCCAAACTAAATCTAGTCCTTCACATCTCTTCTTACCCCAAATCAAAGAATCAATATTGAATATTTTTCATGCTATTAAGAGTCTCCAGCAGGTATGCATTGAAGAAAGTCAATCAATTAATCCTTTGTATAAGATATTCTAGCACGATTCGATCCATTTGAAAAGAATGCCTTCAGTTATATGTTTGATGTGCAAAATGAAAATTTTGCTTTGCATTATGATTAGGATGTCTATTTTCGAATAGATATACCGACGCAATTTTTCTGTCCAAAACTAGACGAACGAATAGGAATCAATGAGTATCAAGGAGAAAAAATGTGCGACTTGATTGCTTTGAATTACGAGTCAAGCACATGTGAAATACGCTCAAGTATGAATAAACTGCAATACTGTCCGTCCTTCACTAGTACTTCATGCATGCTTCACTTGCACTTGATTTGTACCTCACAGCACTGAAGTTGCGCTATTTTTTCTTTGATTAGCGTAAAACAATAAAGAATATTCTTGAATTAAACAAAAGAACTCTCAAATCTAAAACTTGAATGCTTTAACTAAAGATCAAACTTACCAAAGACAAGTTGTATTAGTTGGTTGACTAAAATGTTTTACAATTTCCTGTTCATTTGCCAATGAAGCTGAGTCTAGAATGTAAAGATACTAATGAAAACAGAAAAAGTAATCAATATAAATTTTACTTGTTAATTTTTTATAATCATCATCAACACGTGCTCGTATATCTCTATAAATATCATTAATTGGATGAGCTCGATACCATTCAGCCATAAATGTTGGCATAGTTTCTAATGTTGATGCTGACCATCCATGTGGTGTTATTTGCAGAATCTGAGTTAAAAACTCTGTACACCATGGAACAGGCATTGATTCTGATCCTTCAAAAAGAAAAACAAAATTCATTCTATATTTTTATTATAATCTCTATTAACAAACCAGTAACAATAAACGATCGAGCAATACATAAAATAAAAACTTTATTGATTTCTTCAGATTCCTTTGTAAATACGGATTGTAACATTTTTGAATCAATTAATTTTGGTACTTGATTATAAAGATCAGTACAATTAAATTGAAGTATAAGATTAAGTAAAAGATTTTGTATTCTAAAGAAAAGTCAAAGAAATTAATCGAATTATTCAGCAGTCAAATTGTACAACATGTTTTCAAATTTCTAAATTACTACTATCGATGGCAGAATATTTTTGACTCTAGGAAATTTTTATAAGATTTACATCTGAATTTTAACTATGAGAATGTGGTGCAGATCAGAAAAAAAAACTTCTCAAATTGTATGAAACGTTCATTTGATGAAACACACGAACGTTTCTCATAATTTTACCAATAGATTTTAAGAGCGTATTTCCTGAGAATGAAAAAATTAATTTTTTTGTTGTTTATAAAACTTACGCGCAATGTAATTGTGGATGACCAGCATGTAATGGTGATGCTAATATACCTGAAAATTGTTGTAATAATTGTGCACGTATTGATGTTGGTATACGATGAAGACGAAATGTAAATAATTCTGCTAATAAATGTGCACCTAAATACCAATTTTTATTTATAATTGTATCTGTTAAATTTAGTAATTCTTTTAAACGATCTTGTTCAACTTCTGGATATGCTAATAAACGTGCAAATGATTCAACACCACCGGGTGATACCATTGACCATTGTGTTGGATTAAATAAATTTTTTGATATTATATCACTATAATATTGTCTTGCAATAAGACATTTAACATGTGCACTCATTGCATCTAATGATCGATATGGTATACCTTCCGATGGTCCAAATACATTATGACTCATATGACTTGCTGGAATTGATTGTGAAGTATTAAGTATATAAACTTTAAATAAAGTATCCATATAAGGAGAATTTAATTTTGTATCATTACCAACTATATCTAAAAATGAATTATATTCATTAGAAAATAAATATATTTTAATAATTAATTAACATACTCCAACTAATGTAAAATCGATAATCATCAATGGATGATAATTTACGATCTTCCAATGATTTTAAAGCTCTAAAAAGAAAGAAACACAAATAATAATAATAATAATGATAATAATAGAAGATTTTTATTTTTGCACGTACTCAACATGAAGATAGAGTGCATTTGGTGTTTGATATTGTGGTAATGAATTTGATTGTGTTGATGCAGCTATAACTGGTATAACACGTGTTGTTAAAAAATACCAATTTGATGCAGCTGCTACTGAAACAACTGATTGAAAATCACGATAATCTGGCTCAGGTATTGGTTGACTATCAGAATAAAGTGTTCGAATAAGATCAAGTAAAACAAGATAATCTGACCAAGTAGACTGAAAAAAATAAGTTTAAAATTTATACATTGCAAAAACAATAATAAATCTACTTTAACATGATTTTTATTTAAAACGTGACAAAGCATTTGTCCAATTAACCACATAAGCCAATCTCTACCAGTACCATAGATAGATCCAGGAAACGATGCAATCTAAATAATAGATAGTCAAAAATTTCTTTTTTATTCAAAAATAAGTAAAAAATCGATTAACCTTTATATTTATTGTATTAAGAATACCACTTAAAGCTATACAAACATTTTGTACATAAACTAATACAATATGTGCTGTTACAGTCCATAAATGTAATTGACCTATTTAGCAAAAAGAACATGAAAAAAGTACTTAAAAGGAAAATTGTTTTTTTTGTTTTATTAAAACTACCTTCAAAATCTTGAATTTTATTTGTTTCAAATATATTCCATATTAATAAATCAGCTAATGATTCTTCAATTGCGGTAATTCGTTGTTTTACCTTGAGAATAAAAGCATGAAAAGAAAGCGACGAATATTATTTTATTACTTACATTACGTGCAATACCAACTAAACTAAATGCAAGGTCACGAGAATTAAGTTGTTTTATAACATAACAAAATAACTCTGTTTGTGGTTGAACTTGAGCCTAAAAACGAAAAAAAAAAACAATTAAAAAATATAATAGAACAAATATTAAACTTACTCTATCGAATGGTAATGGAGCTGTTTGATGAAATTTTAATTTAGCATAATGTAAACGCCATAATATAGAAGCATAATTTGAATATCCAACGATTGGATAAAGCATATCGCGGCCTTGAAAAAGAAAACTTTAGTTTTTTCTCTAAATATGAAAATATCAAACGAACCAGTTATAGATACAAGTTGAGCAGTTGGACGAAATGAATCAATAAATTTTAATATTAAACTAGAGAAACACTAAAACCAAAAATAATTTATTTTTCTTGTTTTAAATTTATTTTTCTATTCAATATTTACAGGTGGATACGGGTTTTCTGGTTTACCCCAAGGCAATGTTTGCTTTATTTCATTTTGAATAAAATAACTTAATTGAAGATTATTATCAGGATTCATGATAAGAGCAACAAGCTAAAGATACATGAAAATATTTTCAATATATGTTTCTTTTTGTTCATTTATTTTTTACCGTATAAAATTTGAATACTTTTTCAATATCTTGAAGTGGTGTATGTGACATTAGCATTTGAACCTTTTCTAATAATTGTTTAAAAATATCACGAATACCCTTTACAAAAAGAAAAAATAATAATTTAATCACAATCTCTTATTAATCATGGTTATCTTATTGAAAAAACAAAAACTCATTTCGAATTTTCCAATAACAAAGATATTTCAATATTTTATCTTTCTAACCTGCAGTCATTTTTATTAACAATTTCATAGGTAGCCTATTTGTTTTCCGCAATTTGTATCTGTTTCAAATAGACAGACAAGTTTGATTCGACTTTGTTCTGATGGATTTTACATAATTTCCTTTTTTTTTTGTTTTTTCAAAAAACAAAAGAATTCAAAATAAACTCTAACTTTTACGACATTAGCAAAAACAGGTGTTATCACAATTCCTACGGGACTAAAATATATCAAAAGGAGATTGTTTTTCTTTATTACGTATTTTAGGACACATTTCTTCACCAACGTTCCTATTAATCTCTCAAAAATATAATCAGCAAGTAATGCAACATTATAGATATCATCTTTGATCGTGTATCAAGAATGTCTATCAACGATTTGTAATGCTGCTATGGTTACGCCTGTCACACCGATGATATTGACA
Source organism: Rotaria sp. Silwood2 (assembly GCA_905329745.1). Classification (NCBI taxonomy): domain Eukaryota; kingdom Metazoa; phylum Rotifera; class Eurotatoria; order Philodinida; family Philodinidae; genus Rotaria; species Rotaria sp. Silwood2. Next base: position 1,062,510 of record CAJNSZ010000004.1, on the reverse strand, counting down.
TGCATGCGAACGTCACGGTTTGCACAAGGAGACAAATTTTTCTATACTTCGTCAGTCCTTTTAAACCAGGAGCGTAGCCAGAACCAGTGAAAGTGGTGCCTGTGTAATCTCCTAGTCAAAAAAATTGCGAAAAGAGGTAGGAGTAAAAAAAAAGCGTTTTCGTAAAACAAAAAATTCTTTTCTTGCTGATGTGCACCTCCTCCTCGCGTTTGGAAAAATCATTGTTACGCTCCTGTTCAGATCATGTTCCACAAAAGCCAGGTTTTTTCATAGCAAGATATTATGCGAATATAAATTCTGTAAACAGATATAAATAAACGATGAGATCTAGTGTATTATGTTCTCGTCATATTTTTCCATCATCATAAAATCTAAACTATGTTCATATGGCATCCGTAATTCTTCATTAATTTGTCTTATAAAATTTATTAAATCCTTTCTTACTTTATAATCTGGAAAGCGTACAAGAAATTGAAGAAGATCCATTGCTGAATTCCATATTAATGCTGGTAATGCAAAATTCATTCGTGGATGTTGTAAAAGACCTTCAGCAAATGGTCTACATAACAAAACATACAAAAAAATACAACATGCCTTCAGTGCCCGAAATTATCTTTGTATTACTTCGCTAAAGATGGTTGAAATTCGACCATTTTTTTTAATAATTTATTAATTGTAAACATTCGAGGTGCATTTGTTGAATCCATAAATAATTCCACAAATGGACGAACAAATATTGTTGTATCCTAAAATAAATATTTTAGGGAAAAAAATAGGAGAAGAAATATTAAATTATGTTGTTTTTTTTTGTTTTCATTTGTATTACTCTAATCGCATTTTGTTCGCGCATTTTTGTTCGTACAACATTAATAACGTCTTCAGTTAATGTTTCAATATCTTGAACGTTTGATAAAAGACCACTAATTTCACTCGAACCATCAAGTCCCTGAATATAAAATAAAATGAAAAATAATAATACCCAAATACAAAACCATTTGAAAATAAACCTACAAGTGCTCGTCTACAAGCCAAATAAACTGGTTCATCAATATTGGCCATATCTACAAAAATGCACATTTTTCTCTTTGATGTTATATGTTTGTCTGTCTGTTTTTTTCTCCTTTATTCTATTCATTTATTTACATGAAATGAAAAACAAACGCGTTAAACCAATATCAGAGGAAAAAGAACTGTTCGAATATGTTTGTTTGTTAATTTCCAATACACAATAGGTGTGTTACAGAGAAAAAAAAACGAAAAAGAAAAAACAAATATTGTGACTATATGTTGTCTATAGAGTCGAAATAGACAAATATTAAATCTATGATAAAACGGATCCAGTTGTCATTAATGTACATCCTTGTAATTGATGTTCCTGTAATTGTCGTTCTAATCTCGTTATATCCGTTTTAAGACGATCGGCTGTATTCGATAAATCTTTATTTTTTTCTTGTAATTCATTGACACGTTTTTGTAATTCAGCTATACGTGTTAATTTTCGTGTACGACACTTTTGTGCTGCCTGAAAAAGAAATTTATAAAGTTGTTTTCTTTTTTTTGCTTTTTTGTCTTAATGCAATACAAAAAAAACAAGGAATAACCTGTCGATTTCGTTCACGCTTTTTTTCTTTTTTTAGTACTTCATTTTGTTCTAAACTGATACGTTCGATTGATGAATTCGTATTGTTTGTTCTTAACGTTGGTACATGTTGAGGCTCATCTTTAACTTTATTTAACATAATTGTATTATGTGGTATATGTGCTGTCATTGGACTTGGTGCTGTTGATGATACTGTTGAATTCGATGATTCATTGCCATTCATTGATGTATCCATGGATGATGATATGGAACGATTACGTGTTAATATATCTTGTTCTGGTTGTTGCTGTTGTTGTGGATTCATACGATTTGTGATATATGTTAATATTGTTTCTTGAACTTGTGATTGATTTTGTATATCAGCACTTGTCGGTGTTGTTGCTGCTATTGCTTTTTGAATAACTTGAGCTATTTGATTAAGTTGTTCATTATTTGTTGTAAGACGCTCATCACGAACAGATGATAATTGTTGAAATATATGATGATCATCAGATTGTAAAACAATATATTGACGTGCTGTATTATCGGTATGAGTTTGTTGTTGATGTGAATTAAGTAATTCTTCAAGAATCTTGACACCTAATATACATTAAAAACACAAGTAAAACATCATGGGTACATATTTTGATTTCATTTATCTAACATCATACCTGGAGAAGGTTGTCCATCAGAAGAAAATGTTATATTACTTCCTGATTGATTTGCTATAGCATTAAGTAAATCCGGTGTTTGTAATTGAATAGTTGGTGTTGTATTTGAAACAATAGTATAATTCCGTAATTTTTCATCTAATTCTGGTGTACTTAATAAAAGTTTGTTATAATCATTCGGTGTTAATAAGATTGAATTAGCCATACGTTGTCCAGTAAGTTGTAAAGTACTAGGTCGAGATGAACTAGGAACAGCCCGAGACGGTGGTGGTGACATATTAGTTGTTGTACTAACAGTTTCATTTTGTGCAACAAATGATAAATTTGGTTCAACTTGATGAACATCTTGTTCATTTTTTGCTGTGTGATCATCCATAATACTATTTAATAGGAAAATATCAGAAAATTGAATTTAAATAGTGAAAAATATTCTTACTTACACAGGTAAAGATATAGATACAAAGGAAAATGTATGGTTTAGATTTTTTCCTTGATACGCAAGCCTCCTTTTTGATCAAACGAATAATAGAGCAAAGCAGAAAAAAAAAGTATATTTTGTGAAGCAGCAATTTTAATGGTGGAAGAAAGAGAAAAAAATGCGCGGGTGGGCAAAGCAAGAGCAAGACAAGTTATAGATGAATGAAAGAAGAAAGGCAAATACAAAAAAAAATAATAGCATGACTCATTGAAAAATCAATGGTTCTTTTTTTTGTTGAGTCACTGTCAAGGCATATGATTGGCGAAATACATAAAAAGGTTTAAACTCATTAATTATTAACATTTGTTTAATAAAAATAAAAATAAATTTATTTTCAAACTTTCAAGAAAATTATTTTAGAATAAAAAGCGTCATCTATTGGCAATTCAGATGTCAATATAGCATAGCATTTGCTTGTGTATTCTCCAGCAACAGAATTGTTTATTTTGTTCTATTATATTTTTGAAGTTTTCAATGATGAAGGATGATTCATTAGGTGGAAATGTTTACATCATCTAAAGACTTATGATTGTTACGATAATTTAATTATTCCTAACATAGTTTTAATAATGTCGAATACCTTATTTAGGAAATATATTGATCTATTTCATTATATAGATGACGCGTTTGTTGAAAGAAAGCTTGATTGTTTATTATGTTCATACTTATGAGTGAATTGTGCAGAGTGTATAGAAATGTCTTTTTAGGAGGAGAACGCTGTCACCTCAATTAACATCAACAACAAATTTTATACGAAAATCAAGCGTGTCAAAAGTGGGATGTACTTGTACTAAATAGTGACGGCCATAACAACTTTTCAATGTCGAATTCATGAAACTTCTCTCATTATACACCATAGCAACAAAGAAAAATTCCTTTCATGTGGTAATTCAAAGTAGACGTCCGATAAAATAATGAATATCCCAAAGTATCGAATACGTGGCATGGAAATATTGGAACAATAATAAAAAATAAAGCTGAAAACATAGCTATCAGAGACATCATATAAGCGTTTTTCTTTTATAAAGAAACTAAAGAAAAACAGAGGTCATATGTTTTGACAAACATGAAACAAATATTCACTTACTTGAAATTATTTGATGTTCATATCGATTTCATCTTCATTATATAATAACGCTAATATTTTAGAAATGTCCTGAATTTGAGATTAAAAAGTCGTCATGCCCCTACTATGCATATGCATATTTGATGAATCCAATTTTTGACGCGCTTTAATTTTGTAAAAAGTTTGTCGTTGATGTTGTTTTAAATTACAGCGTTCTTTCACTCGGAAAACATTTTTATGCATCCTATAATATGGCTCAATCGTATGCAAAAGAGAAACAAATATAAAAAACATTTTTTCGATAATTATATACTCAATTTTTCCTTTGTACTCATAAGAAGAAAATCACCAATTTTCAATAAAAATATTTTTGATTTTTCTACGATCTAGAGAACATTTAAGATTTCAAGTACATTGCCACAATTTCATACTTAAAGATTGATTGTTTGATTTGTTTTCAATTAGGACTTTTTTCCCTTTACATTGCATAAGGGATACTTGTGAGTATCAAATCTGTCAGTGTATCTTTTGCCGTTTTCTTTCACAACATAAATAGGAAATTTTGTATAAGACAATATCAACTATAATAATTCAACGAATAATTTTAGGACAAAGTACCTTCGTTCGTCTTTCTGGTAATGACTGAACAGCGGGATGCTAAAATCATTGATCTTCTGAGATATTCTGTCTAGCTGAAAGTGTTCACATACGAATATCTGTTAGAAGCAGAGCTACAATCACAAAAACCTTATGTCTGTCAGAAATTTATGTGGGACTAAAAACAAATCTGCAGAAAATGTTTGAAATTTCTCAACGAGTTCAATACTTTTCGGAAGAGACTTTCTTTACCACCTTCCTACTTAATTGAAGAGCCTGGTTCTAATTATATGCAATAACGATAACTATGCACTTTTAAATAATCAGAAGATGTTCGCAAAGAATTATGCAGCAATATAAATCAAAATGGAATTCATATTTGTAACTGTAGAATAGTAGAAAACAAGTTGTGATTATCTACAGTAAGAAGTAAACAATTCAAGTATTTTGAAAAAAGTTTTAACAAAAATATGAATAAAAACCATTTCATTATTATCTTCGTGCTTCTCGTCAAAGCCACACTCGTTTTCTCTACATACGTATACAAGTTGTTATACATCATATGGTTACATTTGAAATCAACATACAAAAAAGGATTATTGGTCTACATATCATAATCATGTAACAGTCTATATGATTTCAATCTGAATTTAAAACAAAACAAAGGACCCTCAAAGTCATTTTGAAATGGGAGTCTTGTAGGTCTTTACACTTAGATGACGATCCATATCTTAAATACTTCGTATTTTTATGGAGGGCGGGTCTTGCAAATCTAAAGAATTGATATAGGTGAGATGTATATTGAGGTCTCAATAAATGAAAGCAAAGAAAATACACAGACTAGCACCTACACATATATACCTACGATGAACATCAATTTCTCAACAGAATTCCAGCTTTCAAAGCTCCAAACATCCGTATAATTTTTGCCACGACAATCTTACAAAAGTTTCAAGGCATCGAAGCCTTTCCGCAGAGGTCATTAGCCCGCGTCTTTTTGAGTCTATGCTGTTTTTCATTTCCAACTGAATTTTCAATAAAAAAAGGACGTTCAATTTTTGGAAGTGATGTGTGTCTAGGAGGACTCAAAAAGCGCCTTTCTATTGACGAAGCCTGAGGCAGACAGACATACTATGGGGTAGGTCCAGAGGTAGTCAACCCAAAAAAAATACAAACTATCCAGAAAATTTTTTTTCATATCAGAGTTTGTAGAGCTTTTTTTTTTGTTGATCATATTTAGGTAAAAAAGCTTTTACTATTTCATTGAGAAACGATGATGTTACTGTCAAGATATTAAACACGGTAAAATAGCTTAAAATGTGATTTTTTTTGTGGTAAATAAGCGTGAAAAGTCGATTCGTATATCTCAAAATAACTATATTCTTGAGAAACGTAACAAGATAGGTTTTGTAGAGGAAAGTTTCCTGTAAAAAACCCTATAGTTGGATTCTCAGATACATTCGAATCAGAGGTCAAAACAGGCCACGAGGCCTGCCGGCCTGTGACAGGCACAGGTCACCATTTTGAGGTCTGCACCTGTCACAGGCAGGCTAGGCTGACTCCTAAGACAGGCCAGGCAGGCCGCTTGAAAATGACAGGCCGCCTGGCCTGTCAACTTTTTCTTCGAAATCAAAGTTTCATCTGAGAATTTCATGATTTGTTAGCAAATAGATACAATCTTCATTAGTCAAAAAATCACATTTAAGCGAGGTGAATCAGACAAATACTTCGTAATGAGTATTAAAGATATTTATAGGAGATCAATACCCTTATCATTCTGAAGAGAAGATGAGCACAAATTTTCATAGTTATCATTATCTACTTGTCATATTTCTCAATTTTAGTTAAATTAAATGATTCTAAATCCTTTTTTCTGTTGCAGATTTACCACTGATTGAATTCTGCGTCTCTCTTGATCCCGATACTTTGAGTGAAATTGTGATCTGGTGTAAGAAATTCAATGAAAATATTTTTGAACAAAAATCAGATATCTTCCACAAGTTGACTATCTTAGCATTGTTTTTATTTTGTCTGCGTATCATCAATATTCAGTTCGTAAACTCTTAATCAGTAATGAAACTTTTCAACGTATGTGGGTAATTGTGAAATTGTCAATACCCGCAGACATCACCAACTCTGAAAACGGATAGAGCTCGACGTTGATATTATTTACATATCCCTACTGTGTCGCCCGTTTTTTGATTCAGCTGAAGGATAGCCTTTCTTTTAGATACAGACAGCCATAATTACTTTAACTTTTACTTATACAAGGCCTTAGAAAATTAAAAATCGGATAGTCCAGAAGACATCAATAGCTTTTTGTGCGAAATTTTACTATTTATATAATGTTATTAATTGTCATCTAACTTCATGTTGAAAGATATATACCGTAAAATTCTCTTCAAACATTCTATATAAAGTTTTATTACAAAGTATGAGAAGAGAAAGCTACACGAAAAATATTCAAGGTCTCCGAAGCTACCAGCTTTCTAAAGCACGGTGTAGCATTCCTTAGCTTTTTACTAAGCGGTGACAAAAGTATAAGCATATATCAAATTAAACTTTCTGATGCTGTGACGAATGCACATCTATTCTTTACAAAAGAAGTGATGCAAAAAGTTGATTCTAGGTTCAGTAACATCATACATTTTTAATCAATTAGAAATCGATAATGAATTGAATGTGATTTGTTTTTATTGTAATCGATTCGCTACTAATTGATAATCGATAAAAGAATAATGATTTTAGTCATTTAAAATGAATCTTTTCTAACTTTTACATGAATTACTTTTTACTTGAAAGTGTGTCCGCAGTTTTTACAGGTAGGCATTGTAGCTGTCTCTTTAATGAAGTTACTTGCTTATTCAGAACGATGCCAATTTTAGCCGAGCGATTTTGACTAGAAATTGATCGTTCTTTCGAAGAAACGTTCTGTAAGTGAACTGACAACTATGCGTTTTTATATTCCGGCTAACTAGAAGTATCTTTAGAAATGAACAGTCTTTGTTGTACCCTTAGTTTCACGTGCTCTCAATTATAAAGAAGCATGATACCTTTGTTTAATTTGAAAGCTGGCAATTCTCGTGTACTTTTCAATTAGAGACTTTTCAGTGTAGCGATGTAGATTGAATTCAGTGACTAATATGACTTTTATGAAGATTATTACTTCTTTCTATGGTATTTTTATCACGATATTGATGTGAAAAAAATATACAGGCCTAGACAGGCAGGCTCAGGCAAGCCTGAGAAAATGACAGGCAGGCAGGCCAGGCCGAGGAAATCAGAGAGCAGGCACAGGCAGGCTAGGAGGAGTGTAAGCTTGTCACAGGCAGGCCAGGCCTTCAAAAAGTGGGCCTGTTTGGACCTCTGAAACCTATCTTGTTAGGTTTCTCCAGAATATAGTCATTTCGAGAAGTACGAATCAATTTTTATGCTTATTTATCCGAAAAAAAATCACATTTTAAGCTATTTTACAGTTTAGTATTTTCGACTATAACATCATCATTTCTTAATGACATTGAAAAAGTTTTTAACTAATGCGATCAGCGAAAAAAGCTCCAAAATCTGATATGAAAGAAAATTTTCTGGATATTTTGTGTTTTTGTTGGTTGACTCCCCACGAAACTACCCTATATATTAATTTATGACACATCTCGCATCCACCCTAAGTCAACGGCATCCTAATCTATCTACTGCCGTGTGGCGGAAAACTTATGACTACACACATACACACGCTTCATACCCTCTATCTTCTTGATGATGCGCTTAGTAGGTCACTAATATTATTCATTCACATACATGTGCATATGCCGCCCTTTTTTAGAAGGTGGCACTGAGAGGGAGAGCGAGGGAAACTATAGAACTATGTACATGTAAATAAATATTTATATAATGATAAATAGGGTTTAAGTTCCACAAGTCCGAACCTTCCAACAAAATGTGATATATACATATGTATATGTGTATATAATTCTTGAGTTTCTCTACCCCTTGATTTCTATTTGCAACAGAGCTTTTTTTGTCTAAACTCAGATTGAAATTTAAAATGTCACTGTATGGTTACAGGCAGTATATTCAGGGTATATGTAGACATAATTGATTCCTGACGGTGATTTTTACGATGAATAGGACATTTTAATAAATCTGCGACATCATTAGACTTTTCCGTAGATTTTGTTTTATTTCAAATTAAGATTTTTCACTTTGTTCATAAACTCAAATACTGAGAGGTTTTTTATTGATGAAAGTGCTCCATTCAATGCTCAAGCACTGCAAAATGTTTCCTCTCAGGACCGTCTGCTGCAAAGATATATATGCAGTGCATATAGTGGTTAATATCTACAAGATACAAAAATAATTATTGATGTTAAATAATGTACTAAATTCATCTCAAACGATAACCAAGCAGCTTTTGTAATAAAACAATAATTTTTTTTTCAATTTGAGAAAAACTTCGTTTGATTTGAAGACTGCTCCTACAAGTCACAAGCGAAATAAAGAAAAAAAGAAATAGATTTTTTTCTTTTCCACCATATTCGATACATAAATGACACAACATAACCATCATACAAACGAACAAGAATAGCGTTATTGTTTTCAACGTAAATAGAAATTATTAGTCTTAATATATACAAATAAATATAGGTAGCCTTAGTTTTGCTTTTACTTACTAAATTGAAGACACCATCAGACGATTTGCATGCTTTGATAAAAGTCGATTTCTAATTTTTGTCGCAAGATGTGCACCATCTTGCATGCCAATATATGGCTCAGATGATGTCATAAAAAAGAGTTGCATCTTGGTGAAATATTAATATTTAGGGAAACAATTATCTTCATTGATCAAATCAAGATTTGGTGCTTGGGCAAAGAAACCTAAATATAATTGGATAGCTTTCAGATATATTGGATCACAATCAGATGAAAATCCAACAATATTACTTTGTTTTTGTTTACATTCATTATACATAAATATTCATTTTCGAAAAACATCTTCAGCAGTAAACGTATTATTCATTCCATAAGCAGGAATGATATACGGTCTTGAATGAATTAATGATGATTTTTTTGTTAACAAACATTCAATTAAATGTGTATTTATTAATGCGGATTCATCAAAATCTTGAAACCGCTTTTTGGTTCATTATAACTATCAGTTCGAAATTGATTTATAGAAGGTAAGCCACTGATTAATTTTGACGAAAAGGCAATGAAATGCAGTCATTCGTGAAATCATAAGATGTTGAGCTAACCACATCAGTGGAGTCGTATGACTAAAACAGAACATAGGATTAACTGTCATTAATACTAAATTATCAAAAGAGAACCGTTGAACCGTCACAAATTCGGGTGACTTATGATGATGCTCATAGATTTGACAAATATTAGAGCAAATCCAACAAAATACCCAAAAATTTACTGAGTCTTATCAATATCCATTTTTGTTCACTGAAGCTAGCTATGATCTGAAATCTAGAGTATCTGTTTTTTCATTTTCTAGGTTACATTTCTCACGAACTGATAGATTTTGATCATCTGCAGAGATCTCTGATAGTTAGGGCTGACCCAAAAGTTCTGACATCGTTAAAAAAATATTAAGATAAAGATAAAGTTTCAGTTTTGGTTTATTAAATGTGCAAAATAGTCACCATGGTTATTTGTACAAAGTTTCCCTCTGTCCAACAATTTGTCAAAAGTTTTTTAAAATTCTTCTTCTGGAATATTTTTCACTACCTTGAAAACCACATGAGTCAATGAGTTTTCATTTGCTTGGTCAGTTAAATTACTCTTGATGTAATTATTTAGCCAACAATCACATGGCGCAAGGTCAGATGAATATGGTAGATGCGGCATTATATTGATGCCTTCTTCTTTTAAATAATTAATAATACCTGAATGAGTATGATGCCGAGCATTATCTTCAAACATTTTTATACCCTTTGTACCTGATAACTTCTCCTTTTTCCATATTTCTTTGGCAACAAATTTGAGGCAATTTTTTCTATTTAATAGTTGTGATCTATAGTCATGTCTTCATCAACAGCAGCATGTATAAGAACAGAACCATTTGATTTAAAGAATATAGAAAATAAATTTTTTAGTTCAAATTTATTTCGACGAATAATAGTGATTGGTGATTCAACTTCGCCAAGTTAGCTTGTGTTTGTTGACTTGTGACCAATCTGCCTATGGTAAACCTATGTCTCATGGTCTGTAATAATATTACATAAATAGTCAGGAGCCTTCACTTAATTTTGCCAAATTTTCAAGACAAAATCTAACTCGTCCTTGCTTTTGTTCATCATTCAATTGATGGGGTACCCAACGTGATGTTACTTTTCTCATCTTGAGACAGTCTTGGACAATTCATTCTATTGTACCATCAGAGAGAGAACTCTCAGCTATAATATCATTATAACTTGAATATGGATTATTATTGATAACCTAACGTACTAATTTAATAATTGCATCTGTAATTTTGCAAACCGGACGACCAGATCGAAGTTCATCATTAGCATCTTCTTTCCCTTCATAGAAACGCGTCGCCCATCTTGCAACTGTTCGATATGATGGAATATTGAGTTCCAAAGCTGTAGTGAGTTTTCGTGAATTGTCTTTGGATCTATTCCCACAAGAGTCCGAATATTTATATAGCATCAATCGATTTCATTATCCTTTAAAACAAAATGTTCTTTTTTAGGTCGAATTAAAGTTTATCCGAAAAACTATTGTAACTAAGTTCGAAATAGGGCTATTATGTATATCATTCTAGGCAAGACATTCCACTATTTATTCATGCAGAAAACTCTTCAATATTAATTGGTTTATAAAATTGCCAATAATGTTGCCAGGGCTTTTGGTCAGTCCTGAGTAAATCGATAAGATTCCTTTTTTTCTCTTGGATACTGCATTTTTGTGAAAAACCTACCACAAATATAGAATTAGAATCAACTGAATCTAAATAATTTTTGAGTGAATCAAATCTCAATTCGTATTCATTTAAGTATAAATTTATGTTTTGATTATAGTTTTTGAATTTGGTGGTAGAAGGGAGACCGCCTGGTAAATTGAGTCGGATAAATTCGTAGACATTATATCTTGCTAACATGTTAAAGATTGATGCAAATTTATTAACAATGGAATCAAATTGGTAATTATTATAACATTTATCAGTATTCTAAAATTTTTAAAAAATTGCAATTTTGTTAATATTATTTCGTCAACATCTAATTATCCATCAGTAAAGTTGTAGAACTGCTCGCTTAAGTAGAAAATAACTTCATCGGATAAATTATTTAAATTGATGATCATCGTATATATTATAGTTTCTAGAGAAAGAAGAAATGTACGTAACGCAAGCAAGGCAATTATAACAGGAAAACCTAGCCTTTTTTCTTTGTTGTTGTGCACACGTGATTATTTCCACGATTAAAAAAAAAGGATGAAATAAATACCAGAAACATATTCTGTTCATTACCCAGACAGCCTGGACGAACAAATTTTAGTCTGTTTTGACTCTTTCTCAAAATAAATTTTCAAAATCTGCATATTATATGGAATCTTTTAGTTTATTTCGTGCTTTCATTTTTCGTTTGGCAACGACAACGTTTCTTGACAACTTTCTACGCGATACTAATAATTATGAGACTTTACCTTGCAGAGCCGAAGGTAATCAGAATAACAACAAAAGCAGAAATCATTAAAAAGCCAGAGTTGTTGACCGAATGCGGTTTTACAAGACAATCGAAAGAAAAAAAGTGAAAGAGATAAAAAGCTATAGGCCTCTACTGATATTTAGAAAAACCGATCAGGTTTATTAGGATACACTTTTCGTCTTGGCTTGAGATTATGAAAATGACTCAACATTGATATATCTTCATTATCAAGAAGAAGGAAAAAGTGTCAAATATTTTGTATTCAAATAAAAATGTTTATTACTAATTATTTTCTATATAAAACAAATGTAATTAAAAAGCAATATCACCAATCTTTATTTCTCATATGACAAAAAAACAAATAAGCAGAATACACACGAATATACTGATATAATAACGAATATGTCAACAAAGCACCTAATCATATTTATTGGTAAGATAATGTCCAACATTAGAATTATGAATACGAAGTTAAGATGACAAATATTAAATGTATGATAATTTAGAAGATAAATATTTTTTTTTGTGAAAAGTTCATTGTTTCTAAATAGGAATGATACGAGATTCCATTTATAAAAAAAAAGGAAATTCATTAAAACAAAAAGAAAATAAGAGTTTTCAAAAGAATTTAACTATTTTATTTTTATCTTTTCATTATCCTTTAAATGCGTACTTGATCGCTTGTTGATGTTACTTTCACTTTCTTTTCCCATCCATAAAGAAATGTAGCCGTTATAACTAGCATTGCCCCCACGAAGAAGAATCTAAATAAAAATCAATCGATAAACGATATTCATGAAAATTAGTTTCTTACAGTGATGGTGTAAAATCATTTAAAACGAAATATGAAACAACTGATGAAAGAATAATTGAAAGAGAAGTTGCAAAACCTTTTATAATATTATCAGCATATTTAATCACAGCAGCTATTATTAAACCACCAATAGCCTGGAGAAAAATAAAGAGAAAAATGATGAGACTATTGAATATCACGCCAATAAACGAGACAGCCGATAAAAGAAAATTATATTTTCTTGTGTTTTCAATGTATCGATGTCAGATATCACCTAATCCAAAAGTTTAGTGACCAATACCTTTCCTTTCCAAAATTAGTCAATACCAGGTTTTTACCACTGTCATGTACTCATGAGAAAAGAACAGTAAAAATATCATCCAGCAGTGGTTCGTGTTTTCGTTTCAACAAATCATTCAAATTCATTTTTTTATAAAGTATGCTGAAAGACAAAGAATTAAAAACAGAACAAAATGAGCTATTTTAATATAGCACAATGCTGATTGACTCAAATTTGATAAGATTAATATGAATAAAAAATGGCTTTATCGATGAATCTAAAGTGTCTGTTTGATAACAATTTATGTTCTGTCGCAATATAGAATTAGAAAGTTCTAAGTTGAATTTTATACAAGTTATGCAACTTTTCATTCTCTACAAAAATGATTTTAAAAAATATTCAAAAATAAATGGTGCCTTCGGGCCAAAATTGAGTTCACATCTCTCTCTTAGATACTAATTTTTCAATAGAAAAAATATTAAATTAAACTCATTAAAAGAATTATATTTCGTTCATGTTGGTCTTATAAAACCGGAATCAGTCAACACTATATTATATTGCAATAGCTCATTTTATTCCATTTTTAATTCTCTATTGTTCAGTATAGTTTATGAAAAGGAACTTGAGTGATTCGTTAAAACGAAAACACACATAACTTTTGGGGAGAGCATAATTTTTTTTTCTCATAAGGATATGACAGTAGTAAAAACTTGGTCTTGAGTAACTTTGGAACGAAAAGATGTTGAACACTGAAACTTTGGGTTTGGTGGTTTCAAACGCATCGATGTATTGAATGCACGAAAAAGAGAAAACGTTTTTGCCGATGGTCTCATATACTCGATAGTCTCATGATTGCTCTCTCGAAATTATTCAATACAAAGATCAAGTTTTCGTATTTTCTTTTTGATTACTTGAAGGAAAATAACAATCCATACAACTGTTGAATATCCTTGAAAAAAGCCTTTTTCCATTACAGCTTTATAATCAAAAATATAAACAATTACTAGACCAAAAATAGTTCCAAATATAGCTATAAAATAATAATTAGATAATTAATATACATATGATATATTAGTTTTAACCTAATTGAATATTTCGAACCCAAACAGAAGTAGGTCCAGTTTTGAGTATTTTCTCAAAATAAACTCCAGCGAAGCCTGATGTTAATGTTGCCATTAATACAGCACCAAAACCAATAAACTGTTGTAACCAAGATTTCGAACTTTGTGTTTCTAAACGTTTATTAGCTTCATCTGAGGATGGCCACTACAAATATTTCGAATTATTTTTTTTCTATTTCATATTTGTCTTACTGTAACAAATGCAACACCAATCGCAAGCATACATAAAGATAACCATTGATGTTTTTGTATTTTTTTACCAAGCATAAAAACACAGCAAAGTGCTGTTGTTAATATTTTTAATTGATATGTCACTTGATAAGTTGCAGCATTTAAATAAGATAACGCAATAAACAGAAGATTATTTTGAATAGCATATAATCCACTTGGTATAGCTAATTTTAATGTTTCATATGGTTTACCATAGATTTCATCATTTAACTTTCTTATCAAACGATTCAATGAACAATCTATTTTAATTCTACATATCAGAAAAAAGAACTATGTTTTATTTTTATCTCCATACCTGTTTCAAACCAAACAAGAACAATACAAATTAATCCTTTAAGAAATTCTGAAGTAACAATAGCTGTTGATGATATATATGGTTCAGCTTTTCGTGTACGTGAATAACGTAGTACAAGAACAATGCCAGTTGTTTGAAGAATAAGTGATATCAAACTGATCAATTTGCGATTTTTTTGGTTAAATATCTTGAAAAAATATGATAATAATAGAATAATTCTTGCATAATATTTAACAAGCAAATGACGATAATAATTATAGAAAACAAAAGCAAAATGTGTATAAATACTTACTGGATGCATTTGTTTGATAATTGTCAAGAACAAAAGAAGTACTGTTAATGATAGAGATGAAAGTAATGACGACAATAAATCTAGAGAGCATAAGCAAGCATATGATATAAACATGTCTGGTAATGACATTGTTATGAAGATAATTATTAAATACAAATTCAGTTTGATACATAAATTAGATTGATATAATACAAAGAGAAATCCCTTACGATTATACATATATAAATATATATATATATATCAAAAGCAATACAGAAGAATTTTTCTCTTATTCATACCTCTATTGTCATTTTGCAGATCTGAAGAACAAAAAAAAATGTTTCGTAGTTAAACAGGTAACCATTGCTTATCATTGTCTTTTTTATTTCTTTAAAAGGAAAACAAAAAAAAAACCAAACAACCAAACTTTAACAACATTCTGATTCAAGAAGTTTTAATCCATTGCAATATTGAAAATCAGTACTGTTCACATAATCGCTTATGTCTAAAGCTACTTCACAACTTTCACGTACAACACGTTCTTTATCATTTAAATATGTTTCAAGAATATGTCGACATTCATCTGAACCAATTGAACCAAGTGTTTCAGCACATTCATGCCGTACCATATAATTTTCATTAAGTATTGATAATTGTTGACGAAGTGCTGGAATCGAACTTATTGATTGAAGTTGTCCAAGTACAAAAGCAATTTCATGACGAAATAAAGCACTTGATGCTTGGAAACCTACAACAAGAATTTAGTTTGTTAAGTAAATACATATTTAAAATTTTGTTTGTCATATTCTTATTGTCACTTGTATGTTATCACTGCAGATGTGTAGGAAAAAACTATAAGAACAAATGGAGCAAAACAAATTTTTGCATTTATTTCCTTTCTTCTATATTTCAATCTATCAGTACTATGTGAATATACTTGTCAGAAGTTATTAATTTATGCAGTCAAGTATCTTATCACGAATTTATATATATGTATATATACATGTATATATCGTCAGATCCGTTGAAAATTCATGTATATTTTTAAAATTATCAAAATAATTAATTCTTCCCAAAGTTTCTATAGTGGAAGGAAGAAAAAAATACCTCTATCTTTCGGCTACCTTGCAGTAGATACAATAGCCCGAGCTTCTCATACACTTTTAACTAGCCACCTACTAGCCATAATAATAGACATACATTACAACGTTGTCAGTATGGTATTGGCTGGATGACCCGAAATAAATAATCGTTAGTGACTTGTCTAGGATTATTCCATGACTAAGGTACTGAGCTTTACACATAGTACGTTATGAATCTGTGTGGAAAAACATAGCCGCTCAGTCGTGATGACTTTGGTTTCTATGCTGACACACAGAATAAATATAATTTATGTGAAATGTTTGCTTCATCTATTGAATAATATGATTATTATGATTTAAACTAAGCACAAAAAAAAACAATAGTACCTTCACAAATGGCAAGTACAGCCTCATCACTACCAATATTACGTAAAGCGAATAAAGCACGATAACGTTCAAACAGTGATCGATTTTCATCAAGTAAAATTTTTTTAAGTTCATCAATTGTTGTTAAAGTTAAAGCTGGAGCTGGATCAACGGTTGAATAAGTTTTCTCTATTGAATTCGAAGATGATTCATTACATACTGTTTTTCTTAACCATGCTAAACGATCAAGTGCAATTTGACATGTTTCAGAAATCTAAAAAAAATGATCTTTGTGAATAACGTCAAAAAATAAAATATTTTTCTTTTTATCTTACTTCTGCTCGTGGATTTTGACTTTGTTTAGTTAATGTATCAATTACATCTTGGTTATCAAAACATCCCAAAGCACCTAATGCTTCTCCTGAAATAATGAATATATTCAATTGTATGATTTTTTTTTGTTTATTACAAACCTGCTTCATGTCGTACCATTGTATCTTCATTTGAATCGTTTAATACTTGAATAAGTTTAGTAATAGCATTTTTGTTACCCATTTGACCAAGACAATAAGCACATTCATGTTTCAGTAATGCTGATGTATCATTGAATGCATGAGAAATAGCTTCAACTACAATTGGTGTCTTTTCCGATTGTTTTTTTTGGCCTTGACTATCGAGATTTTTTAAAGTAAATAAAATACGAAATCGAAGTTTAAGTGGTAATGATGTATCAATTAACATCGATGATAATTTTTCAATTGTTGTCTCATCAGCAATAGTCGACATGATAACTGGTTTCGAGATAGAAATTTTTGAGAAAGTAGCAAAAAAATTTCACTCACTCGTTCCTGTTATCGTTCGATTGGTTGATAATTATTAACCAATGTAAAGTTATATATTATCCTTCATAAAAGTATAATACTTCGAAGAAAATTAAATTTTTTAAATATAATCTAACAAATATAATGAAATTCGTATTATTTTTCTTATTATTTAATAAATGTACTTAAATTAAAATAATTCTTTCTCATAATCCTTCCTACATTACAAATCATCATGACTATATCTATCCATGTTAATCAGGTTTTTATCTACCTTTTTTTCTTTTCTTTCGTTATTTTACTATTGTGTGTGTGTACTTGTGTGTGCGAGTGCGCCGTTTTTTCTTTTGTTGGTATAAAAAAAAAAAAGTACAAAAAAACGAAAAACTTTTCTTAAATTTCACCTTTGTGTGAACCAAAAAAAACGTAAAATCTCGTTCAAAAGAAGAAAATACGTGAACTACCCCGTAACTTCTCGTTTTCTCCCATAACAATACAAAACAAAAAAAGTCGAAAAAACCAACAACAACAACGATAAACGATAAAAAAGGAAAAAAATATGGCAGCAACTAATATCAGTGCAGGAGCTCCGAGTTATCCAATGGCTTCATTATATGTTGGTAAGTTCAAATATTTTTCAAATTCTCTTCTAATAATAATTACAAATAGGTGATCTTCATCCTGATGTTACTGAGGCAATGTTATTCGATAAATTTGCAAGTGCTGGACCTGTACTTTCAATTCGAGTCTGTCGTGATATGATCACACGACGATCACTTGGCTATGCCTACGTTAATTTCCAACAACCAGCTGATGGTAGATAAAAATTACTTCAAAAATTGATCATAAAGATTTAATTGTTTTCAACGATGATTTGAGGAAAATAAAATCTTGATAGTATTTCCAAAAAAAAAACAAGATCTCTAGAAAATCGGAAACCTAGTTTTTCAGCATCTAAAATCCAAAACTAAAAGACTTTTGATTACATAGAATAATTAATGTTTCCGAGCTTTTCATAACATTTTTCAATGGAACTACATCGATATTAAGAAACTACTGAAAAAATAGTTTTTTCTCCATTTCCTAAAACAGAACTGAAAGAAAAAGAACTTAAAATTTATATAATTCAATTAAAAATAATGTTGCAGAGAGCTTGGAGATATGTCATTTTGTAGCAAATTGTTCTGTGTGATCAAAAAAAAAAACTTTTATTTTCAGGTAGTTGCTGCTGAAAAACTATAGATTGCGTTAACTGGAGATCTTTGATTTTATTTTTCTCAAAGTCTAGTTGGAAACAATTTTCTTTGTGTGAATAACCATTATGGAAAAGAAAATCAAAATTAAATGAATGCAAAAAAACATCAATATTTGATTATTTTTTAGCCGAACGTGCACTTGATACAATGAATTTTGATTTACTTCGCGGTCGTCCATTACGTATAATGTGGTCACAACGTGATCCAGCATTACGAAAATCAGGTGTTGGCAATGTATTTATTAAAAATTTAGACAAAAATATTGATAATAAATCACTTTATGATACATTCTCAGCTTTTGGAAATATTCTCTCATGCAAAGTATTTATTTATTCAAAAAAAAAAGCAAAATGAATACTTTCTAACAATTTTATTTTGTAAATATATAGATTATGACTGATGAAAATGGACAATCAAAAGGTTTTGGTTTTGTTCATTTTGAAACCCAAGAAGCAGCAGATAATGCTATTAATAAAGTTAATGGTATGTTACTTGCTGATAAAAAAGTATTTGTCGGTCGATTTATGTCACGAAATCAACGTGCTGATGCTGGTGGACCACGTAAATTTACAAATATATTTATAAAAAATTTTGGTGATCAATTAGATGAAGAAAAATTACGTGAACTTTGTTCAAAATATGGTAAAATAACAAGTTGTAAGGTAGAATTAATTTAAACAATAAAGAAAATATTAATATTTTGTAAATGTAAAGGTTGTTAGTGATGATAGTGGTCATTCGAAAGGTTTTGGTTTTTGCAGTTTTGAAAGTCCTGAAGAAGCTGAACAAGTAAATTATTAAATATTTATTATTATTATATCTTAGATTTATTTTAATATAGGCTGTTCAAAGTTTAAATGGTTATTCAATAGGTGATAAACAAATATATGTTGGTCGTTTTCAAAAAAAGAATGAACGACAATCAGAAATCAAACGTAAAAAAGAATTACAACGTCAAGAACGAATGAATAAATATCAAGGTGTCAATTTATATATTAAAAATTTAGATGATACTATTGATGATGAAAGATTACGAAAAGAATTTTCAAAATTTGGCTCTATAACAAGTGCTAAAGTAAAATTAATCGAATTTCCTTTTTTCTATTTATATATATATATGTTTTTTGTGTTTTAGATTATGTCTGAAAATGGTCGTTCAAAAGGTTTTGGTTTCGTTTGCTTTAGTGCACCTGATGAAGCAACAAAAGCTGTTACCGAAATGAATGGTTCAATTGTAGGCTCAAAACCACTTTATGTTGCTTTAGCACAACGAAAAGAAGAACGTCGTATGCATTTAGCTAATCAACATATGCAACGTATAGCAACATCACGTGTACCACCACCAATTCAACTACCATTTCCAAATAGTATGGCCGGTATGATGTCATATTTACCAACACCAATGGGTCCATCACAACCACGTAACTTCTATCCACCAACAGCATTACCAACATATCGACCAACGCCACGTTGGTCCGGAGCTGCAGGCGGTGGTATGAGACCACAACCAGGTATAATTAAAATTATCAATAGACTATTTCAATAATGAGAAGAAAGATGTCTGAGTGTCACACGCCGATATTTTTTCCACAAGTAGGTCTCACTGAGACTGAAAAACATCTAAAAGGATTTGTTCCTATACACTGTCTTTCTCGAGTTACAAGTGATTTTCTGCCTCAGGCGGAGCATAGATGTCCTGAAAGTGTTTACACATTGAAAATACTCACCGATCTTTATGACACATATCAAAGCTATCTATAGTCAAAATTTCATAACTGGATGTTTTCATAAATATTCTTCTAATCTTACTGAGACCTAGTTGTCGATAAAATATTGGCGCGTCATACTTAAAGACCCAATCTTATAAGAAAAATATTTCTTAACTAGGTGCACAAATGATTGCTGGTATGCAAATGCCACAGTCAATGGCTACAGCACAACATCGAACCGGTGCAATGAGTAATTTATCAGCACGATCAGGTATGCCAATGGCAACACGACCAACACCAAATCAAATGATGGCCGGTGGTGCTGTTCGACCTCAAACCGGTGTACAACAACAAAATACAGCTTATACACGTACAGCACGAAATTTACCACCAAGTGTAAATTTTTGTTTTTTATTTGAATATTTTCAACGAAAAAACCAACAATTTTTCTCATTATAGAATGCGGGCATTTTTCCTAATTCAATAGTTGTTGCTGGTCAAGAACCATTAACACCAGCCGCTCTTGCTAATGCAACACCACAAGAACAAAAACAAATGTTAGGTGAACGCTTATTTCCATTAATTCAACAAATGCAACCAGATTTAGCCGGCAAAATAACTGGTATGCTTCTCGAAATTGATAATACAGAACTTCTTCATATGCTAGAATCACGTGAATCACTTAAAGCAAAAGTATGTTTTATAAATTATTTTAAAAGAAATAAATAACATAATGTTTTTTTTAAATTTTACAATAGGTTGAAGAAGCTATTGCTGTACTTCAAGCTCATCAAGCTAAACAAATGTTTGTTGCTAAACAAGCTGCAACAAATTCAACTACTTCGTAGAGAAAAAGAAGCGTGTGTTTTTTTTTTCACTTCTCTCTCGTTTGTTTTTTTTTCTCTCTTGTCGTCATAAAATACAAGCAAACACAGTCACACATAGATTTTGTCTTTTATGTTTTTCTTTCCATTATCATGAGCAGTTCAATCACATGGAAACATTTTTTTTTGTTAACTTCTATTTACTCGTTTTCATTTTTTTTCTTTTCTCCTGTTCCGTTTGTTTTCGTTCATTCATTTATTATTATCACTTGTTGTTATTATGCGCGAAAAATATGACGCGTTTTTCAAAAACAAGATTATTATTATCATCATTATAAAACAAGACTTCAAAAAAATAGAAAAACTATTGAAAAAAAAAACTCTTCTTTGATTCTATAACTAGGTTCTTGCTGTCTGTTGTTGTTATTGCGTTTCATTTTTTCTGATATTAAGATATCCATAGTATTCATTTCAATTTGAAAATATCTTAATTGATTCAGAAAAAACAGAAATTGGTCAAACATATATATGTGTGTGTCCTTGTGTTTTGTCTTTGAAGAGATCAATAAAATAGAAACCTTTCTGTTGAATTTCTATTTCTATTGATAATGTAAAAAAATTCAAATGATTGTCAAACAAGAAAAGTAAGTAACAGTAAATCTTATGATTGAATCAATTATATTATCTTTTATTTTTTGTCGTATTCTATAAATTGAAGTGATAAGAACATAATAAAATTTTACTATATAAGAAAAAAAACGAAGACACACGACAAAAAATTTTCTTCCACAATTAGCCATGAAATCTATTGTATTTCTATTAGAATTGTTTATTTATATACAATGTGAGATTACATATATTGAAGTAAAATATCCATTAAAGGTAAGATAACGAGAGTACTTGCGCAGTTTTTCTTTATTTATCAGTCATTTGAGACAAGAAAAAAGATAGGTGATAGTTGAAAACAAATGCACGCCGGACAATGTCAATTGTTGATAAGTTTTTTGATTGGTATTATTTCAGCTGAAATCGAATTTATTGCTGTTCGACTACCATTGAAAGTAAAGTACATCCTTTATGAGTTTAACTTTCTCATGAAACAAATATTTTACAATTTAACGGACAAAGGTGTTTATATCTGAACACCGATAACGCAACGATATGTTTAAGAATATGATAACTATATAACTTCATACGAAGTAAAGAAGATACTCTCCCAAAAAATATTCTATTCCAATAATTCTCTTTAGCAGTTGCAACCTATCTCTCGAAAAAACTTTATTTATTAAGTCATAATATCGGGAAACATGTTCGATGAATTATGATATTTTCAGGGAGAACATTCACCACCAAATGCAGTATGGCCACATCCACAACAAATCATTGCTTCAAATGAATTGCTCTATATTCGGCCTCATGATATCATGATTCATTCTAATATTCGAACATGTGATATTATTTCAAAAGCTATTGAACGATATGAACCAATTTTCTTTCCACCAAAACTTTCAATGAATGAACCACCATCTAATGCTGATAACATTCTACAAAATTTAACACTAAATATACGTGATAATCCTCAATGTGAACAATATATTCAACAAAATTCAGATGAAACTTGTAAGAAAAAATTATTATCGTATAGCAGGGATTATGTCATTTGATTATTTCTCATTCATACGTAGATACTTTAACGATCAATAACAAAATAGCGATTGTTGAAGCAACTAGTGTTTGGGGTTTATTACGTGGTCTCGAAACATTTTCACAACTTATTTATATCAATGAACAAAACTATGTAAGTTCACTTTCAATACATCATAATTTTATATATTTATCGCTATTATTTATCTAAATTCTTCTTTCAAAGGTTGTTATTAATGATTCTGTGACTGTTATTGATAGTCCTCGTTTTCAACATCGTGGTGTTATGCTCGATTCAGCGCGACATTTTTTACCAGTACCAATTATTAAAAAGAATCTTGTAAGTTNCCACGATTTTGGCCAAAAGCATCTGCTGTAGCTGAACGATTGTGGAGTGCTGCAAGTGTTAATAATTCTGAAGATGCTCAATTTCGATTGGTAAACTTAATTTTTACAAGTATCTCTAGTCATTTGTTTTTTGACTAATTTCAGGATGTTCATCGATGTCGTTTATTGAGGTAAATGAAATAATAATTTATATATGAATTTAATTGTGTTTGTTTTTTTTTAGACGAGGAATACCTGCTCAACCAATTTTGGGTGGTTATTGTGGCAATTATGAATTAGGCATGCCAGAATCGATGATTAACGATCCAGCGTTCAATTATGAAAACTATACTCCGACGAATTCGACGACAACATCAACACAAAGTTCAACCAACTCTTCATCGGGTAGAACCGGAATTTTCAATTTAAAAGTTTATCATATTCTGTATACAATATTATTTCGGTTCTTCATATTTAAATTCTAAAAAATAATGACATCATGATTCTTGATAGAAAAACTTTGCTGTAGTTAATCGATGCTAATTTGTCATGTAATTTGATCTTTTCAATAAAAATAACTAATAGAGAAGTATTTTGTAACAAAAACATATCTAACTTAGACCTGACGGTAGAATGTAGAAGAGTTAGTAAAATTGTCCAATAAACAATTGAATATATAAGGTTTCTTTTCATAATAGAGTAAATGTTTTGATTGTCAAGGTGACAAATGCATGAAAATTGGAATAAATCTTATTTTGTTCATTCTATGTATGATTCGGAATTTAATTAGTAACTAATCTTTAATAAAGAAATATACTCTTCGATCGTAATAGAATTTGCTGTTTTTTTACTATATTTTATGAGTAATATAAATTAGATAATAGACATGAGAGTTTATAAATATATTTAGACGCACATTTTGTTTTACAATGCTAATCATATCAAATCCAGAATTATTATTGTTCGCGTATTTCATGCCAGGTAATAAACAATCAATGACATTCATCTTTCTTAGCAATGGCCTATTCGATAAAAAAGAGAAAAGCAAATATTTGTTATATACGTATAGTGGCATTCTGTCTCATCCATGTAATCCATTTAATCTCAATAGCCCGACAAATTATCATTTAATTATTCAAAATTGTCATATGAAGTAAATCACACGATTTTATGTCACATTTATCTCGCCGGTCGTAACAGCAGACGAAAAAAGAATATATCATTGTATTATTGGATGACTGCATGGTTACTTGAATTTGACTAATAAAAAATAAAAATACTAAATCTAATTCATCAGAAAGACAAAAAAGAAACTAAAAGGGTTTTTCGGGCAAGATCAATATCTTATGTTTTATCGTTTTATTAGCTGTTAAGAGATTTGAAGTGAGTGAGAACAAAATAATCTAGAAGGTTTATGAATTGACAAAAAACACTTTTATTATCTACAACGCAGACTTAATGATTTCATATACGAAGAAATTTATGCTACATCGATTATTTCTGTTACTCTCCTTAGTAACGTTCACTTTAAGTGAAATCGAATTCATTGCTGTTCGACTTCCATTAAAGGTAATTAATTTTTTTAATCAAGTTAAGTCTAATATTCGAACGTAATATCTAAACTTTTTGTCATATAACCTCAAAATGAGAATATTTCTTTCGTCAATATGCTGAAACGTGTCTATTCATGAGTTGAATAGAGATTGAACTATTCGAAAAACTTTCAGGGAGAACGTTCACCACCAAATGCAGTATGGCCACATCCACAACAAATTGTTGCTTCCAATGAATCGCTCTATATTCGTCCTCATGATATCATGATTCATTCTAATATTCGAACATGTGATATTATTTCAAAAGCTATTGAACGATATGAACCAATTTTCTTTCCACCAAAACTTTCAATGAGTGAACCACCGTCTGATGCTGATAACATTCTACAAAATTTAACACTAAATATACGTGATAATCCTCAATGTGAACAATATATTCAACAAAATTCAAATGAAACTTGTATGTAAAATATTAGGATGTAGGCAAATTATAATGAGCACTCCAAATGTTTTTTGCTAGCCTTTTAGACAAGTATTCAAAGGCTGTTTCTAGTATTGTTTTAAAGCGAAAAGAATTCACATAAGTTTAGGTCTCGAGAATATGCCAGATTTGGATATGATTCCGTATAGTGTTCTGTTAGAAATGCGTTACTATGTCAGCCTTTCTGTGGCTTCGTATTTTCATAGCAAGAACTTGTGCTAGATAGCTATTGACAATGTAACTTCTCTTTGTTGGATCCTAATAGTATAGACTTGCTTAACTCAGATTTCATGACAAAACAAAAGGGCAGAATTGATTTGTCTGACCTTTTGTTTCGATGACTCTTTGCTGTTTCTAGATTACTTTGTAACGCGTCAACTTTTGACCACTCTATTATACTTTGATCATTATGATCAAGCTATGATCTATCACTAGCAATAACGTACAATACAACTTATGACGAAATTATAGTTACAGCGTCATCTACATATACGTATCGTCAATCAGAATCAAGTTTAATTATTCTTGAAGTAGAGTTAAAAGTTTCTTCAGTCATAGTAAAGGAGGATGATCTGAATGAACCACATCTTCGATGTTGACATTCTTCTGTTGAACGAAATAAAACATAAACTAATGTACTAGTCATGTAAAGTCATGCTTTCAAAAAAAAAAAGAACACAATACGTAGAAAGAATCAAATTTCTCACATAATTCCACATATGACTGAGAATTGTAATAGAAACACTGCACTCAATTTACGACTTTTAGAAAATTCAAACGAAAAGCATACGACATCTCGTATGCAGGTTATTTGATTATTTCTCATTCATACGTAGATACTTTAACGATCAATAACAAAATAGCGATTGTTGAAGCAAGTAGTGTTTGGGGTTTATTACGTGGTCTCGAAACATTCTCACAACTTATTTATATCAATGAACAAAACTATGTAAGTTCACTTTCAATACATCATAATTTTATATATTTATCGCTATTATTTATCTAAATTTTTCTTTCAAAGGTTGTTATTAATAATTCTGTGACTGTTATTGATAGTCCTCGTTTTCAACATCGTGGTGTTATGCTCGATTCAGCGCGACATTTTTTACCAGTACCAATTATTAAAAAGAATCTTGTAAGTTGATCAAATGAAACGTGTTATTCAGACTTGTGTCTTTTAATGTCATTGTAGGATGTAATGGCTTATAATAAATTAAATGTATTTCATTGGCATCTTGTAGACGATCAATCATTTCCATTTCAAAGTACAACTTTTCCAAATCTATCTCGAGCTGTAACTGAATATTATCATTTTGAATTTTGACTATCAATTGATAATGTTTATAGGGAGCTTTTTCGACTTATCATGTATATACACCAGCAGATGTTAATGATGTTATTGAACATGCTCGATTACGTGGAATTCGTGTCATTCCTGAGGTTTGTCAATTGTAATTATTTTTGATTTTCTGTTCTTCTTTTCGAAACATTAGATTGATACACCTGGTCACACATATTCATGGGGTAAATCAATGCCAGAATTAATAACTCCATGTTGGGCAAATGGAAAACCATATCAAGCTATTTATGGAATACAAGGTGCAATGGAAATATTTAATCCAATTGAACCGCGTGTTTATTCAACAATGGATGCTTTACTTCGAGAAGTAAAAAGTAGATTTCCTTCCAATTATATTCATCTTGGTAAGTTAATTGATGATTTATCAAAAAT
The DNA here is from genome assembly GCA_905329745.1 of Rotaria sp. Silwood2. Classification (NCBI taxonomy): domain Eukaryota; kingdom Metazoa; phylum Rotifera; class Eurotatoria; order Philodinida; family Philodinidae; genus Rotaria; species Rotaria sp. Silwood2. The sequence goes on along the minus strand of CAJNSZ010000004.1, from coordinate 1,035,678 downwards.
ACAATTCATTATGTTTTGATCTAATCTTTGAGGTATGGATGAAGTATATGATAAATGTTGGTAAGTTATTGTTGAATGTTAAGAAATATTGCATGAATAGTATCGAACTTTTTTTAGGCTTTCTAATCCTAACATTACTCAATGGATGATTGATAATAGTATTAATTCTACGAAAGGTATTCATGCATATTATGCAGATAGAATCTTAGATATTACACGTAATATCAATGTTGTACCTATTGTTTGGCAAGATGTTTGGGATGAAAAAGTTGAAGTAAGATTTTTCATGATTATGATAATCAATCGATAATTATTAATTAATTTAGTTACCATCTGGCACTATTATACAAGTATGGAAAGATACTAGTGATAATAGTGCATTTGGTTCATGGGCTTCATATTTGAATGAAGCAGCTAATGAAGGTTATAATGTAATACTTTCAAGTCCTTGGTATATTAATTATATTAGTTATGGCAAATACAATACAAATACATCTGTGATGAATTTAGAATTTTTTAAGTATTATGAAGTTGAACCACTTCGTCTCTTTAGTGGTAAAATCATAGTTGAATAGTTAATTCAATTGATTATTTATGAATATTATAGGTTCTGATGAAGCAAAGAAACGTATTCTTGGTGGAGAAGCTTGTCTATGGGGTGAATTTGTTGATGGTACTAATTTATTACCACGATTTTGGCCAAAAGCATCTGCTGTAGCTGAACGATTGTGGAGTGCTGCAAGTGTTAATAATTCTGAAGATGCTCAATTTCGATTGGTAAACTTAATTTTTACAAGTATCTCTAGTCATTTGTTTTTTGACTAATTTCAGGATGTTCATCGATGTCGTTTATTGAGGTAAATGAAATAATAATTTATATATGAATTTAATTGTGTTTGTTTTTTTTTTAGACGAGGCATACCTGCTCAACCAATTTTGAGTGGTTATTGTGGAAATTATGATTTAGGCATGCCAGAATCGATGATTAACGATCCAGCGTTCAATTATGAAAATTATACTTCAACTAATTGGATAACAACAGTAACGAGATTAAGTTCAACTACATCCTACCCAGTGAATAGTGCTTCATCAGTAATTGTATCAACTTGTACGAGTTTAATAATAATAATGAAAATAACTCTCGTTACTATTTCATTTTAAATATTAATTTAAATATTGACATGTTTTTTTATTTTCGATACCGATCAATCAAAGAAAAAAATTTTACTCGATCTACAGGCATCATTCATTTTTCTCTTCGCTCCTCATATATTCATTTATTAGTTATGAAGGACATCAGAGTAGGTGCTATAGTTGTGTGTAATTTGATCATTTCAATAAATATGTGCAACAGAAACAAAAAATTGTCTATGAAACTAATAAAAAGAGAATAGATAAGATGGGGGCGTTGTAAGAAGCACTACCTTCAACATCATCTGTGTGAATGTTAGCATTTTGTATGTACAGAATGCAGGAAAAACGGCAACAGATAAAACTACCATCAGCATGGCAACCAGATAGATGGATCTGTCATCATACTAGTCATCGACAATCAGCAATAATGGATGATCATGATCATCAACAATCGAGAGGAAAACTATTGACTTATAGTAGAAATATAAATTCATCTTCATCTTCGCCACGTATAAGTACAGCAAAATTGAAAGAGCGTAAGTATTTTTTTTTGTCTTATATAAAAATTTATCCAAAATATTCATCTATTATGTTTGTTTCTTTTTTTTTTCTTTTAATAAATTTCAGGAATAGAAAATTTAAGTTTGAGAAGTGCCGAATATCGTCTTTCTGCTTCTAAATCAAAACTTAAACGTTTAATTGATTCATACAGTCCAAAATCTCATAAAAGTTTGTTATCATATTCAAGTCGTCGTCCTCTTACACCTACTTTACATATTCCTAAAATGTCAAAACAAGCTTTAAAACGATGGCTTGATGCTCGAGATGCATATCTTGGTCATCAATATCCATATAAACAAGAAAAATCTGAACATCATCGTCGCCGACGTCGACGACAAAAAATAAAATCAATTAAAGAAGATGATAAGATGATTGATTATGAAGCTATATCTATGTTTTCTATTGATTCAGATCGATTTCATATATCGGAACGAAATCTAAGTGAAAAACAACGTCAATCAAGTCGAAAAGAAAGTCCTACTAAAGTAGATAATCAATCTCAAGCAAATCTTCGTCATAGTGGTGGTTTATTACAACGTGTTAAATCATTTGTACAATTACCTGTTCGTTCATCGAGTCGTCTTTCACAACAAAAACAAGAAGAAACTAAAACACAAATTATACATGATCATTTTGATGATAAATGTATTGGTACAGAAATAAGTGAACCAATTATATTTCAAAGAAATATAGAACGATATGATAAAGCTATACAAGTTAATTTAGCACGTCCTCAAATTGAGTTATATCATGAATTTGATACAAGTATGGTTGAAGGTGAAAAAAAACCGCGAATACGATCTGTTCAACAATATGTCGAATATAGTGACAAAGCAACAGAGACAGAATTCATATTAAATTTTGCAAATGTCGAGAAAGAAAAAAAAGAACAAAAAGAAGAAAACGAAGTCAATGATGATGATGATAAGGCCACTCGACATAGTATAAAAGAAGAACAAGAAGAAATCGACTCATATATAGAACCAAATAACGTTCAACAAGAACAACAACAACAACAACATTCCTTATCAAAGATGTCTGATACAAATAATGATAAATTAAAAAATAATGAATTCATTCAATCATCAACATTTACTAATACAGGTAATCGTATTGTACCATTAACAGATCTATTTCAAACATCAAATAATGATGAAATCGATCATGATAATAAAGAAAATGGATCACGAACAACCATTGTTACATCAACAGAATCAAATATTTCCATTCATGAACAACTTCAAAGGTAGAATGAAACTAAAATAAAAAAAAAAGAAAACTTTCTTACATCATGATATGACATGTTTTGTTTTGTTTCGTTTTTCTAAGAGAGATTATATACATTACTTCACTCTGTCAATACACTTTTTTCTTCAGTTAGATGAACTCACTTATTCTGAGCATACATTCATACATATATGAGAATAGAAGAGAGAATGCGCGTTGTCTTGGTACCCAACTATACACATTCATATAGAGACTATTGAAAGAATACATACATAAAAAGTGAGCAAGAAAAAGAACGAATAAACTTACAGATTTATTCGAACAGTCAACTAAAGTGATATTTGAAAGGTATCTTTGAATTTTGTCATGCAGTCAGTATAAATGACTGATCATGTTTTATCATTATCATCATCCATACCAACTTTACTTGAAACAAAATCCGATCATTGCAGACTACGGATTCGTTTCAATCAATTATCACGAGAACGTCGACTATTAACTTGTCTTCTAATTCTATTTGCTATTATTATGTTTGGTCTACTTATTGGTATTTTTATTTTATCATGGACATTTCAAGGTAAATTATTTGCTAGTTTGAGAAAAGATTTTCTATATTATACAAAATAATGAATAAAATATCTCTTTTTTTTTCCTCAATTACATATTACTCTCATTTTCTTTCTTTAATTAAACATAATTTCTACAGATAAAATACTCATTCCTAGGACGAACTCCGATTATCTATCGAGAAATAAATTCGACTAATATTGGTACCAGTGATGGAGGTAAACAGAATTCTTGAGTCTATTTTTTTAAGACTTTCTAAACACTTATTGATAAATTTACACGCTATTCTTAACACATTTTTCTCACTCGAAATATCTAGTCATACAGCAAAATGAACGACAATTGTTGGCATTGGTTACCAATATCAATCCGATTATATCAACAGACATTATTCATACAACATTCATGACTACTACTATTCAAATGACAACAAACACAGAAAAACAACGTATGAGCATTCTATTATGCTAATACGAATAACAAAAAAAAAAAAACAAACACTAGTGTTCACTAGATTTCTTTTGCTAAGCATTCTTCAGCGCACACTTTCCTGCTTTGAGTTCAGTCTTTTATTCTTTTTAACTTTATCTTCTTTTTTTTTTAATTAAATGAAGTATTGAATCAAAATAATTATTATTTTCTTTGTCTCTATTTAATTAGTTGCTCGTTATGGTGAATCATGCGATAATGATAGTGGTTGTGAACGTCCATTTATATGTCATAAAAAAGGAGCATCAACGCCAGGCATGTGTCGATGTCCTTTAAAATATGATTTCATAAAAGATCAATGCAGTAAGTGTAATTTATATTGTAATTATTCGAATAATGTAATTTGATATTAGTTGGTGATCTGAATGCTTTGTGTACGAAAGATATCGATTGTCAACAATATATGCTCTGTTCAGGTATGAATGATGGAACACGTCGATGTCAATGCCAGAAACAATTCGAATACGATTATGATAGACGACGATGTCGTAAGTATATTCGAAAGAGAATATTACTTAGATAAATAAAAATTTGACAATAAATACATTCGTACATCTTATCTTTTAAAGTTTGAAATTTATTTAAAAAGAAACACGCTTTTCTTATAGGTGGTGATTATGAAGCTCCATGTGAAAGTAATATCGATTGTCGAGCAAATCTTGTGTGTAATAAAACAGTAACACCATCCGTTTGTTCTTGTGAATCACATTATCAATATCATCCATCAGTACGCAAATGTCGTGGTGATCCAGGTGCTGTTTGTGATCGAGCTACAGCTGAATGTGTTGACAATGCTGAATGTCGCGATGGAGCATGTGAATGTTCACATCAATTTATACCTGATGAAAATAAAATATGTTGTACGTAGATTAATAAAATATTTTCGAATTGATAATATTGAAGTTTTTTTTTCCACTTCTATTGATTTAGTTGATCCATGCCCGCCACAAATACCAAATCCTGCACGAATTCGTTATCCGGGTAATTGTCGACGATTTATTGATTGTCAACAAAAGTAAGAAATAATCAAAAAATGTTAAGATTTATTAACACTTTCTTTCTGATTATATTAGATCGAAAACTGAATGTCCAGAAATGACATTATTCAATCTACGTACTCAGCTTTGTGACTATCCTAAAAATGTGTTTGATTGTCGATAAAAAAAAATTCTTTTTTTGCTCCTAGTATTATTTATTTATTTTTTTGTATGACAAATGAATTTGTCAAATTCTTTAAAGAGTTTCATTTTCTTCTCTTATGCTGTTTATGTGAATTCAATAACACATTTTTGTCAAATTTTGCGATATACACACAAGAAAATAGCTTTTAAATAGAATCATGTTGATATATATTTCTCAAATTGGACACTGAATCAGTGACTTCGTGTAAAAAATGCAAACTTAAAATAAAGTCTATTGAATAATGTTCATGTTTAATTGATCCAATCGTTCATATTGGTAGCCGTCATAGTCTTTCTTTTGTAGTTTATATTACTTTCTTTTTTAATGAAATTAGTCAGAATCTGCATATTAAAATGTATAAAGTAGAACTTCTCTCGGAGCAATTCATATTTTTTGAAAAAGACTATTGAATTTCAAAAAGCTTTTTAAACAACAGGTTTCTTTTTTTTATAATTTGCTTCGATCGTAAGAGAAAATGCATATAAGTTTGACACTTGTGCTGCGTCATTGGCAGAAGTGAACAAGTTGTTCAGAACTTATATGTATGTCATGCAAGGAGAGAAAAGTACGACTCGAGTACTTCGAAGTACTGAAGTTGCACTTTTTCTCTCTTGACGTAATGTCACTCGTTGCTAATCTCCTTGAGCATAACTCTTGAATTGCTGTCAATGACATTCAATGATGCTTTTAACATGTTCTTAAATTTTGCTTTACTACTTATTGGAATGTCGTGATTTACCTTTTGACACAATTTCTCTTAAGTTAACTTTGTGGAATCAATGCTGTCGTATGAAAGAAAATGACATGTATGATCAGAGACGCTGTTACTTTTCGAGATATATAATACTATTATAATTATGAAGCTTTTGGAATAGTTCAATAAAGTACTTATTCACAAAATAGTTGGAACATTATTTTATTCATTGTAGGACTTGGTTGAATAAAATCATGTACAGCATATAAATAACATTCGGTTACTTCTTCCAAGTTACTTTGTAGTAAAGGGGTTGAATCAATAACAACAAGATATAAATAACAACGAAAAAATCGTTTTCTATTCTGTGAATAATCTAGATCGCTGTAATATACGGCAAGGTCGCACATACATTGATGAATTATGCAAAAGTAATAACTTGATGATAGTCTATTCTTAAAATTTTTTAGCTCGTGACAAATCATCAGCATACTAAACATGAGTTAGATATGAAATGCACTCACCATATTGATAGACATCTACTTCCAGTAATTTTCGCCAGTATTCATAACAAAACACAGAGAGTATGTTGTTTATCATCAGCAATATAGCAGTAAGCGAGTCTTAGAAGATGTTATCTTTCAGCGAAGACATTGCAAAAAAGTTCTTTGTTGACCAAAAAATTCATAACATTTGGCATCGATATATTTCATAGAACAATCAACATTTGAATACGAATATGTAATAACATTTTCACTTTTGATATATTGATCAATCAATTCTTGATAGATAGATAGTCCATGCTTAAGCTTATTGGCCCAACATCCAATGAACTTACACGACACTTACTAAATGTGTGAAAATTTTTCCCATTGTTAACTATTTATCAGCGGCTTGAAATCGCTTATATTTTCGCTTAAAAGGCACTTTAAGCGCATATCAGTGATTAAAATATTAGTGAAAGTTTTTCCAAGTGGTTCGTAGTGGCTGAAAAAGTCAAAGTTTTAGTCGTTCCTAGCTACATGCAACTTAAGCGATTGCAAAGCGCTTAAATTTCCCCATATCTAACTGCTTATTAGCTGCTGTCCAATAGTTAAGTTCTAAGTAGTTGGTAAGGATTTAAACTTTGACTTTTTCAGTTGCTACAAACCACTTGTTGGAGCTTTCATTAATATTTTAATCATTATAATTGCTTTTTAAGCAAAAATATAAGGTAAGCTAATCTAGCTTTTCTGTTTAAATTTTCACATGTGTAATCCTAACATATTCCCATTAGCTTCAACCATCATTGAAATGATCAATCGGACTCTCAGCTAACGTCATCTTTTGATAGAAACAATAAATAGATTTTTTATTGACCAATTACAGAAATAACTTCTCTCATATATTATACTATATCTATTTAGTGTTTTAATCTATTTTCATTAATAATTTTTATTATCATTCAAAATCAATATTCAATTTCTTTTTTTTTAGATGGTAAATCCACCTGTTTCTAGATCTAATGAACAACGTAATGATGATCTTATTTTTTCCTATTTAAGTAAAATTGAAGATTTTATCATGTAAGAATTTTCATTTTATTCTTTATATGAATTCTTTTTTTTTAATTCATAGAACCGATAAACAACGTTCTGAAACATTTGCTAACTATGTTAAACATTTTTCTGATTTAAAATGTTCATTATTACCATCATCATTTAATACAGTTACACCACTTTCAGTTCATGTACGTGGTTTTGAACCTGAACAAATTTATCAACAACTTAAATCAATAAATGAAACTCGATTTAAATCATTTTTAGCAACTGTTGTTAAAAATAAAACAAAACAAAAAACATTTGGTAATTTACTTCGATCACCATCACCAGAAAAACCACCGTTGATTGAAGAAAATATTGAAAATGAGGAAAATGATAACGAAGATTTATCAATGCCAACGAAAAAAATTGAAAAAAAAAAGAAAAAATCTGTGACGTATGAAAAATGAATAATTATTCTAATTGATGCAAATATAATTTTATCTGTTTAGATTTTTTGATTCAAATGCTTTAAATAAATTTCTTGATGAACAAGATTTTCAAGAAATGTCAAGGTAAACTTTCTAGAAAAATAATATAAACATATTTGTGTTTATTTAGATCACATCGAAAGACAAAGAAAGATGATGATCTTGAAGACGATAATGATGATGATGATGATGATGATGATATATCTCTTGATGAAAAAAATGTAAGACTTTTAAACATAAAATATTCTAACAAATAAATATTCAAATCATCTATTTAGGAAGATGCAACGTACGATAAATTTTTCGATCCACCAACTGAAACTAAACAAAAAAAGAAAAAGAAAGAAGAAAAAATTGAAACGTATGTTACTTTTCTTGTATTATTTATCTGTAATAAATTTCTTATTTATTTGTTTAGAGAAAATAGTTATGTTGATGTTGATCAAAATGAAGAAAATCATGAAGAAGAAAATGAAGATGAGGATGAGGATATCGATTTTGAAAATAAATCAGAATTTGAAAAACAACAAATTCAAGTAAATATCATTTTTTTAAATTTCTTATTCATCTACTTAATTAATTTTAGTTAAAACGTCAAATAAAATCAATTGAAAAAGATATGTTAAGTACTAAACCATGGCAATTAACTGGAGAAATCGACGGTCATAAACGACCAGAAAATAGTTTACTTGAAGAATATTTACAATATGATCGAACTACTCGATTACGTATGTGTAGATAAATAGGCTCATCATTTTCTTTATTAATGTTTCTTTTTGTATTTGTCTTCTAGCTCCGGTAATAACAACTGAAACAACAGATTCACTTGAAGATTTAATAAAACAACGTATACGTGATAAAGTATTTGATGATGTTGAACGTAAAAAGAAACCACATGAAAATGAAGCTCAAACATATAAAAAAGAAATTCTACTTGAACATGAAAAAAGTAAAATGAGTTTAGCACAAGTTTATGAACAAGAATATATGCAAAAACAAACAGTAATTAATTTATATAGATTTATAATTAAATTTGATTATTTTTCTCTTTGATTAGAATGATAAAACAGAGAAAAAAGATGAAAGACATGAAAATATTCGACAAATTATGCAACATTTATTTATCGATCTCGATGCATTATCTAATTTTAGATTTACACCAAAACCAGTATGAATTAAATATATTTGAATTAGTTTTCTTTATAGAAACTTTTCTTTTAGCCTGTACCTGAAGTAACAGTTATTAATAATTTACCAACTATTTTAGTTGAAGAAGTTGTACCAACAACTGTTAATGATTCAACATTACTTGCACCAGAAGAAGTTCATGTAAGTAAAACAAAAAGAATTGATTTTTTTTTAATTTTTAAAAAGATTTTATTTCTTTATTATTTTAGATAAGACCAAAAGGTGATATTAAAGCTGATAATGAACGAACGGATACTGATAAAAAACATGCAAGACGTTTACTTAAACATAAACTTAAATTAAAATCAAAAACTAAACCAAAGAAAACAAATCCTGAAGAAGAAGAAAAAGGTAATAACGAAAGAAAAAAAAAACAACAATAAAGAAATTTATGAAATTATATTTTTAGAAGAAAAACGAAATCTATTGAAGAAACTTGGTAAAATGAAGAATGTTCGAATTGAAAAAGTAAAAAAAAAAACAAGAAGTTTTTTCTTAAAAGTTTTCTAATGAGAAAATTATTCTTTTGTTTAATTTAAGACGGATAAAAAACGATCAAATGAAAAAACAGCACGTAGTTCAACGAAATTTTTTCAACAACTTCAACAATCAACATTAACAACTCCAACAAAAAAGCGTCAACATTCGGATAAAACAAAAATTACTGATTCAAAACGATTGAAGTTATAAAACAAACGATTTGTTTTTCTTGTTTTTTTTTTGTTTGTTTGTTATTCGCATTTTGTCGAATAAAATGAGAAAAAAAAATATGCTCTTTATCACAAAATCTTATGAAATTATGATTCAATACAATGAGCAATTAATTCATGGGGCAAAATAAATAGAGATATCACTATTTTTTTTTCAGTTTTCATTCTATGGAGCTGTTCGTTTTCTAAAGGTTCTCCATGCAATTCTCTACAAAATAGTGCAATTGCTGCAGGATTAAAATGTGAACCACGATGTAGATGCTCTTATTCATCATAGAAAGATTGTTTTGTTCTATCTATTTTGAAATATTTTTCTTCAACATTCTATTATTTAGTCCTTCAGAAGTGTAATAAGAAAGTGTTTCATATGCTATGACAAGACGTTATTGATATACGATCTGCCACGCCGTGAGAGCGATTCAAATTTTTTCCTCCCTTCTCTTATATTTCAATACGCCTTTCAGATCAAGTTTCGTCAAAGTAGTTTTTTTTTTGTAAGTTTCGGACATCATCTTTCAAGTATCTGACCAGCTTGAATTTTGTTTTAACATAGTCCCAGCACATTACTTGAGCATTTTCAGCTCGTATACAAAAAAAAAATAATTTTCGAGGAAGTTGCCATTGCAACCTCCAATACGTTCATCAAATATTAAGAAATGGAAAAGATCACATCCGTCAAATGAAGTATACTCTTTTGTAGACAATTAAACGAAGAATCTTTAAAAAAAGAAAAGAATAACGCGATAGAATGAAAACTGAAAAATTATGCCCAGAATAGTAAGGCCGTGATTCATTCAGTTGCACCCGTTATAACCGAAAAAATGATTCATAGGAAACAAAAAATAGAGTACATTTAAATCGTTGAGATTTTTTTTGTAATAAAATTGGATTTAATCTTTGAAAAACTTCATTATGAAAGCATAATCTTCTTCGTGATTCCAAGAATTTCTATTCAATTGATATATTATGAAATATAAATATAAATATGAACCGCTTTATTTTTTAAAAAGAAAGTGAAAGTTATGTCGTAAATGTTAAATAAAAATTTGACAAAGTCCTTTCTCTTTTTTGTTATCGACTGTTATATATATTTTATTTTCTTCAAACTATTGTTATCTTTTCTTTTCTTCTTTTTTTTTCCTTTTTTGTTAGAATACAAAGAATCGTTATCTTACAATTGAATACAAGTGTTGAGTCACATTGTCTTTTCTTTTTGCTTTTTGTTTAATATAAATTTCTTCATTCCCTAGTATATTAAAATAAAATAATACCGACAATGTTCAGACAATTTTTTGAAACATCATTTAACGACTATAGACAAGTTCGAATTGTCGTACAAGAATTACCTAATGATCCATTAAAAGAACCATCATCTGATTTTCAAAAGTAGGCTTTATTTTTATTTTGCTCTTTAAAATTAAAATTTATTTTTTATTTATTTCTTTTAATAGATTTTCTTCCAATCTTTTTCGTCATAAAAAATTTACGTTTGAAAATTTTAAAATCCAATATTGTTTTGTAAGACAAAGTTTAACTATTGCTGAAGCACCATTAAGTGAACTCCAATTATATCGTCGACCATTTGGTTTAATATTTTTTACTGTTTGTCATACAAGTGAAGAATTACGAATTGTACTTGATGAATTTTCGAAAATTAAACAACGAGAAAAAGATGCTTACAAACATTTATTTGTTCGCTATAAAACTACAGATAGTCTAGATGATGATGATGATGAAATATCAATTGATAGTAAACTTACTAATGAACCTATTGATGAATCGTAAGTAATAATAAAATCAAGTACAATGACAAAATTTAATACTTCAAAAATACATATATGATATAAATAAATTATTATTTAGTTCTAGTGATTATGCAGGTTCATCTCGTCCATCATTTTCAAGCATTGTCAGTCTTGATTCTTATCATTCATTACCACAATCATTATCATCAGTTATATTAGAACATTCATTATCAAATGATGATACTGCAAGTGTAGCATCTGATCCAACATCACTTACAAGTAGTTTAAATGGTATATCAACATTTCAAGCCATTGGAACTGATACTCCAGATGATGATGATGATGATGAAGCAACTGCATCGATTTCAATAAATATTACAAAATCAAATGATCAATCAATAAACAAATCTAAACCACCATTATTTAAAACTAAAACATTGCCAACACCAAATATATTCGATTCATTTGATAGTGATTTAACACGTACATTACATCGTGTAGAAAATAATCTATCAAAAATTACATTAGAATCAACAAGACTTGATACAATTACATCATCAATTGATTCACAATTAGCTGATATTCGTTTAATGATAAATGATGAAAAAGATTGTACTTTACTTGAAAATCAAAGTAAACATCATAATGGATTTATTAATGATCGAGTATTTACATCTGTATTAAATGAATTTGATATGCGTATTATGCAAATATTATTTAATCAATATTTAAAATCAAATACTATTCTTAGTATTGAAGCAACAAAAAATAAGTAAGATTTTCAAGAATAGAAAATAAAATGTTGAATTTTTTTTTTTTTTTTTTTTTGTAAATTTAGACTATCAAAAAAATTAATTGATTCACGAACACTGAAACGTAAAGGTGATTGTTGTTTATTATTAGGTGCAATTGAAAAAGCTTATCAAGAGTGTCACCGTGCTGCTGAAACACTTAAAAATCAAAATGATTCAATATGGTTTGCAGGTATTTTTTTTTCTGTTGGAAATTTTAATAAATATAAAAAAGTTCAATTTTTTTTTGTGTGTTCAGCTGCATTAGAAGCTCGTGTAGCAGTAAGTTATTTATCAGTGAATAAACCAAAACGTACCATGACAAAAACAATATCATTTTTAAGACAAATTCCATTGACTAAAAGTAAGATTTTATTAATTTTTTTTTTTGTTCAATTTTTATTATTGATTTGTTTCCTTTTCAATCATTGAAAACTTAGAATTACCAGTAGAAAAATATTTAAATCGATCAAATACACCGTTACATTTACAACCTAAAATTGAAACAGCTATACAAATTTATCGAACAGCTAATCGTTCATTATTTAATAAAGCAGAATTTCAACTTGAGCTTGATGCTTGTATTCGTTGGTGTACTTTATTACAAGAACAAAATGATGTTAAAGTATCTATTGATTCATTTTATATTGATCTTTTTTAATTTTTCTTTTTTGTATTAGAAATATCGAAATGATATTAATCAATATATTAATCAAATCAATGTATTAGGCTCATATTTAGAACAACATATTGATAGTGTAAGACAAATATAGAATGTTTTTATATGTCAATGAATGTAGAAATTTGTGTTTTTGTTAGATATATCTAAATGCTTATCTTGCTGAAGCATATACGTTTGTTGGTTGGAAACGAAAAAGTGCATTATATTATCGATCAGCAGCTTTTTCAGGTTTAACATTATTAAGTGAACAAGAAGGTTATTATGATGAGATTAATTTTTTTGATCAATTAATTAGACAAGCTCGTAAAGGTTATGGAATTGATGGTAAAATTTATAAAAATCAATTTTATTTATGATTATGTTTTTCTGTGTTTATTTATTTAGATAATCAATTGATTTTTCCATTGATACAAAAAACAATTATTAATGAATCAATTCAAATTAGTGTTAAAAAAAATGATTTTACAACTATTATCGAGTTTGTTTTGATTTTTTTTTTCTATTCCCGTTACTAGTTACTGTATAGCAGGGTAAAGAAAAAATCGTGGATTTGATTCTTTCGTCAAGCAATAGCTATTCGAGGGGGAGAATTCTTAGTTTTTTTATTGTATAAAGTTTAACTTTCCTTCCTTAGATCTTAGTTTAAAACAGTCTATAAAGGGTATATTTTAAAGTTGATTTTTATGAAAAATGTCCTAATTCTAACTTTGAAGATCTTTCATCTTTCTATGCCTCTTTTCGTTATTTTTATTGTTGTTGTTGTATTTTAGGATCGTTCATTTTGCAATTGAATCATTACTTGAACATATGACTGATGCAGAATTAGAAGCACTTTTGACATTTTTAAATGCTAGTGATCAATCTATTACTTGTTCATATTGTAGTATTCCTCGATTAAAGTAAATCTTTTACTTATCTATTTTATTTTGATATCTTTTTCGTTTCTTTTTTGAATAGATCTCTTGATATTATGCCTTTGTCTAATCGATTAAAAGCATGGAAAGCTGAACCAAAAAGTAATATATTTATTTATCATGCAAAACGTGCTTTACCTATTCAACAACAATCTCTTCATCGGAAAGTAGGTATGATATGTATTTATTCAATTTTCCTTTTTTGTTTAAAAAAAAGCTTTTGGATGTTATTGAAATATTTGTTTTTTGTCTCAGATTTTCTTTGGGTAAAAAATGAACAAGCACAAATAGGACTTGTAGTAGAGAATTATTTACCAGAAACAATGTTTATTGATCAATTAGAATTTATAACTGAAAATGAATTATTTACAAAACTTGATACAAAATATTGTATACCATCACGAACAACAAAATGTTTATTAATTGATTGTATACCAAAAGAACCTGGACAACTTCGAATACAAGGTTTAAATGAAAATACTTTTCTTCAAATGTAAATAAGTTTTTTTTTTTTTTTTGGATTAGGTCTTCGTTATCATATTTGGTCAACAAATCAAGAATTTCGTTTTGGAGATTTTTCAACAATTCGTCAATGTTTATGTTCTGTTGATGTAGTTGATGAATTACCTATTCTTGATGTTGAATATCTTTTAGTTAATAATACTAAAATAGATCTTATAGATAATTCAACAATATATAATGCTCAAGTTCATCGAGGTGAAGAGTATGTAAAAAAAAAAATTTTCATTATTTAAAAATCTAACGCAAGACAAAAACAATAAAATCATAAAAGAAAAATCTGACATCTAAAAATATTTCATGGATAAATAGATAATATTAATCTGATGATTTAACAGTTATATATATATATATACGAGAAAATATATCCAATTATCGGTTCATATTATGGCTGAGAATAGATCTTGACGTGATAAGAATACAACATTTCCAACAAATTCAGAAACAACGAGTTTCGTACTGAAACTATGCATATAGCTACGTTTGATAGTTATTAGATAGGTCTGTACATTTCAACGAAAATTAACATGTTTTCCTCGAAATATTCACTATCTAAAAACACAGCAGTTTCTCATAAGAGAACACAGTAAGCGAATCTATTTGAAAATTGATTATCTCAAAAAAGACATGTTCGTTTTCATTAACACTTTCAGAACTATCTAATTAATGATTACAAAGTGTATCTCTCTATTTAATATCAGCTCGAAACTCTTCTTTTTGTTGAATTTTTCGAAAATGTTTTGCTTTCAGTAACAATATCATTAAAACGAACATAAGTGATCACTATTCTCCTTTTGAGTACGCTTTAAGAATGAATTCATATGAAAGTTGATATGAAATTGACTTTTTTTTTTTTTTGTTGAATAATAGATTATTCGTAACACTTGGATTAATTAATTCATCCTTAGTATGTGATATTGATAATTTGGAAATTCAAGTTTTTGCATTTGGCTTCAATATGTCTGGTTTGTCTCAAATAGAAAAATAAGAAATTAATTTATCTATTGAGTTTCAATATAGAATATATCAAAATTGGAGAATTCGATTTACCAATATCGATTAAAAAAAGTATGCAACCAAAAATAAATCTTACAGAAGTTTATAATCGCTGTCTTTCACGACAAGATCGATCAACATCAAATATTGAAGTAGAACATATGAAAAAAAAAGTTCATATAAAATTCATTTTTTTCTTGTATTGATTTCATTTTAGTGTTTAACAATTGAGTTTCGTTTAAATTATTCAAATGAATTATCAAATACAAATGGTTATTATCGACAAAATATAACTGAACTTCGTCTTAATTATATTTCATCAGTAACATTTGAAATTAATGATATACAAAATGATGAAGAGTAAGACATCCTTTTCATAAGCTTATCTATTTTTGAATCATTTATTTTTCAGTGATTCATCATATCTCATATGTTGTACAATTGATAATCATTTATCGGAAGGTATTATATTTCAAAATAATACAATAAAACCATCGGAAACTTCATTAGTATTATTAAAACAAGATAAAATTAAATTAAATACATTTTCATCTAATTTAAATCAATTAATTGCTGATATTCGAACACAATTACCAACACATACTCATTATAAAACAACCGATTCGGTTAGTATGATTTCATTGCTTTTATCCACGACAGTTGCATTTTCCCCCCCCCGCCCATCGCCCGCCGCCCCCTTCCCCTGCCCCCTCTCTCCTCCTGTCTGTCTCACGCTCTCC